>JAMFLL010000147.1:0-39454 GCA_027475725.1 Pythium rhizo-oryzae | reverse complement strand
CGGTGCTACGCCTGTCGCGTTCTCGCACTCGCCGAACAAGGAGCAGGAGGCTCGTCAGCTCGGTGCGGAGGACTTTGTGGTGATCAGCAACCCGGAGCATGTGGCCAAGGCGGCGCGCTCCGTCGACGTGCTCATTATTACGGCTGATGCCAAGGACCAACCGTACGATTTGTACGTCAAGTTCACGAAGAAGGGAGGAAGGGTCGTTATGGTGGGAGCGCCTGATGACAAGATCCAGCTTCAGCCGTTCCTGTTCCTGACGAGCAAGGTCTCGGTCGTCGGCAGTGCCTGCGGTGGTATTGATGATATCAAGGAGATGCTCCAAGTCGCGGCTAAGCACCAGGTTTTCCCGTGGATTCAGAAGCTCCCGATGAGCGAGGCCAACCAGGGCATCGCGCTTGTGGACCAGGGCAAGCCGCGTTTCCGCGTCGTACTTGAGAACTAGATCCGCAACGAGAGATGTGCACCGCGCGAACACAGCGCTGGCTGAAGCGTTTTCCGGAGTCGAGAATAGTGCGTTGGAAGACGTGAGTGCGGCGTTAATCTTCACTCAGGTGGTCATCTGAAGATCCTAACAGGCTTAGCATCGCTTTGTGAGAGATAGCTAGCTGGTTGGGCTAGGCGTTTCTGCCGAAGGTAATATCAATACGCACCATATTACCGTAACTACAGAATTGCCACGCGTATTAGAACTTCCACGTTCCAGCGAAGCGGGTTTCCTCGCTTTTGCGCTGTGTTATAGACTCATTGTCCTTCTTTCCTCGCCTCGGTCTTCGAGAACGCCAAACTCAACTGAGATCAGTGAACGAATCATATCAAAATTGCGCGTCAGCAGTTTTGATCTGGACCGCTCCTACGCTTTCTCTCGCTGTGGCGAGATCGATCGCCTACAGTGACCTTGTCCGGGGAGCTCCAACCGTCTAATCGACTGGTCTGGTCGGAGGGTCGAAATTACCGTGCGTGCGTGTGTGAGTAAGAGAGAGGCAGAGAGAGAAGGAGACAGAGAGACAGCGACATAAAGAGAGACAAACAGGAAGAGAGACAGAGGGACCAATGGCCTCCTCCGCGTAAACCAACCTTCGTTTTGACCACCTACCTCCATATTCGTGTCTGTAGCTCCACGCTGGCAGCACCCAACTGGCTTTCCAGAGATTCAGTGACGCCATCACCAAAGGAATGCCATTATTATTTGTATGCTGATACAGAGCTCCTCCGACGTTGGTGGCTCCTACTCAGCCTGTATTCGCGTCACAGCACTTCAACGATGTGGGCCACATCGCTCTGATTCCACTATGCCAGTCCTCTCGCTTCCACGTGGTGGCGTGGACGTAGTCCTTTGTTGATTGAAGAGACCGAGCAAGTGGGGGACTGGTTCCAGATGACCTTCATTCCGTCCACATGGGACACACTTCAACTTGGCAGGAATGACGGTCCCCACCGTCCGTAGCGAGAAGCGAGACAGTGAGGGGCTTTTACAACGTGTCCTCGGGCGCCGACCATCACTGTTGCCACACACAGCGTCGCACGGTGTGGATAGCACTAGAGCAAGCCGCTGCGAGAAGCACTAGAGCAGCCTCGGCCATGGGATCCCCAGTTCGCCTGGGTTTCACATCGCCCCAATCCTCGCGCTTAACCGACAGCATTCTGCTTTTCACTCGCAACCACCAAGAACTACTTCACTCACTCTCACAACAATGGCCCACGGCACTGCTCCTCGCAAGATCAAGGCCCTCGCCGCCTACGAGGCCGGTCTCAACGTCAAGCCCTACGAGTACGTCTCGCGCCTGCTCGGCGCCAACGACGTCGAGATCGAGATTTCGCACTGCGGCATCTGCGGCTCGGATCTCCATACGATCTCGGGCGGCTGGGGTGACGCCAAGTGGCCCGTTGTTCCCGGTCATGAGATCGTCGGCAAGGTGACGGCGGCTGGTCCGGAGGTCGCGGAACTCAAGGTCGGCGACCGCGTCGGCGTCGGTGCCATGGTGTTCTCTTGCCAGGACAAGGCGACTTGCGCGGACTGCGCCAACGACGACGATCCTCTGTGCGGGAAGGCCGTGTTCACGTACAACGGTGCGTACGCCGATGGAGAGAAGTCGTACGGCGGCTACGCCGACTTCGTGCGCGTCAGCGCCAACTACGCCTTCAAGATCCCCGACGAGATCCCCTCCGACGTCGCCGCCCCGCTGCTCTGCGCCGGTATCACCGTCTACACGCCGCTCAAGGCCTACGTGTCCGCTGGCATGCGTGTCGGTATTGTTGGCATCGGTGGTCTGGGCCACCTCGGTCTCCAGTTTGCCAAGGCGCTCGGTGCTACGCCTGTCGCGTTCTCGCACTCGCCGAACAAGGAGCAGGAGGCTCGTCAGCTCGGTGCGGAGGACTTTGTGGTGATCAGCAACCCGGAGCACGTCGCCAAGGCGGCGCAGTCCGTCGACGTGTTGCTTGTTACGGCCGACGCCAAGAACCAGCCGTACAACTTGTACGTGAGCTGTATCAAGAAGGGTGGCAAGCTCGTCATGGTCGGTGCTCCGGATGACAACATTCAGCTGCACCCATTCTCGTTCCTTCTCAGCAAGGTCTCGCTCGTCGGCAGCGCCATTGGCGGCATCAAGGACACGAAGGACATGCTGGAGGTCGCTGCGAAGCACAAGGTGTTCCCGTGGATTCAGAAGCTCCCGATGAGCGAGGCAAACCAGGGTCTCGCGCTTGTGGACCAGGGCAAGCCGCGCTTCCGCGTCGTGCTCGAGAACTAACCACGTGCTGCAAGGGACTTCGTGGTGCTGAACGCTGGGCATCTTGCAGTTGATACGAGTGAATGACGGGATAGCGGTATCGACGTGACGGCAGCGCAAGCTCTGCACTAGTTATCGGAAGAGCTCAGCTGAAGCACTCTCTGGGTGCGATATGATGCGCGCTGGCCCATCAAATTGAATGATATGCATGTGAACCCGAAGCTTGGTGTTAGCTCCAACCTGCTTGTCCTATAATGGTGGCTTTTTCGTGACTTCTCATTTCTTGCCGCGAGGCTGTTGACTGCAGCTTGGCCGGCACGCGCTGTTTTCAAGCACGGAACGTGTGTGTGCGTGTGGTGATCGCACTTGCTTCCTAGAAACGCTTGTGTGGTCCGCATCAACTCAACTGCTGCTCAACCAGTCAGTGTACCGGTGTCAATATCGAGCAGCCACGAGAGATATCCATTTCGAGCCAAGGGAGAGAGAGTGGTACCTCGAGTATCTCAGTGAAGCCAAAGCGCGTGGGTGGCTCCCTTCAGCATCGAACGAATCTTTTCAGTTCATTTCGGGGCTAAGCTCGCTACTGGATATAGAATTTACTAGGTCATATAGTGCCAGTTCTGATTAAAATAGCTTATATCGTTTTTAGGTATAATATAGTTAATACGTTATTAAAGGTATATTGGAAATGTGGAGAGCTTAGGCCCGAAAAGAACTGTATCAATACTTCGACGTAAATGAGACGTACGAACTTAGATGCAATCCAGTGGGTGCGAATATTTTCGTTTCATTTTTTTGGATGCGAACGGTCCCTCCCTATTGACCCGAGTCTCGCCAGTCTTGGGTTCATAGCTTCCTGATTCAAAGACCACGTGCATGCGTGGCACGAAAACAAGAACCAACCGTCATTTCCGGACTCGCCGTCTATCAAGCACGCCGCTCACTGTCACAAGTACTCTACAAGCCCAAATCACTCACCAATGGGCCAGGCCGAGTCACTCTTCGATCAGCCCAAGCCCACATGGCACGAAGTCCCCGGCACTCGCACCGCCGACCGCGGACCCGCCCACCTCCATGACGACAAACCGCGCTACCAAGAGGGCATGACGCTCTACACCAACCTCACCGAGTACCGTCGACAGCACGACGACGGCTCGCGCAACCTCTTCGGCTGGCGCAAGAAGGACCCCGTGACGGGCGAGGTCGGCGACTACGAGTGGGTCACGTACGCGCGGTTCGTGGAGGAGACCGCAGTCATGTCGGCTGCGATGGTCCACGAGTTGGGTCTCAAGCGCCAGGAGCCTGTGGGTGTGTTCAGCAAGAACCGGTACGAGTGGGTGTTGGTGGAGCACGCTGTGAACCGCATGGCGTACCAGCTTGTGCCTTTGTTCGACACGCTGGGTCCGAGTGCGATTCCGTTCATCGTGAATCAAACTGAGATGCGCGTGGTGTTCGTCGGGAAGGAACAGTTTGCCATGCTCGCGCAGTGCATCAGCCAGTGCCCGACGCTCAAAACCATTGTACTGTTTGACGACATTGATGAGGAGAAGAAGCGGGGCGTACTTACCCACGGCGTGAAGCTCAAGAGTCTTAGTGAGATCTTGGAAGTCGGCAAGAAGAACCCCGTGGATGCTGACCCACCGGCACCCTCCGACATTGCCACGATCTGTTACACGTCTGGTACGACCGGCGACCCGAAAGGCGCGATCCTCACCCACAAGAACCTGACCAGCGTCGCGGTCGAGTCGGTGTTTCTGGCCAACGTGAACCCGGACGACGTCCACTTCTCGTTCCTTCCGCTACCGCACGTGCTGGAACGCCTGCTGCACAACGTCCACGTTGCCTGTGGTGGATCCATCGGGTTTTACCAGGGCGACGTCGCCAAGCTGCTAGATGATCTCGGAGCCTTGCGTCCGACAACCCTGACCGGCGTTCCTCGCGTCTTCAACCGGATCTACGACCGGATCTCCATGGGGGTTGAGAAGACTGGCGGCATCAAGCGCAAGCTGTTCGAGCACGCGTTCGCGCTAAAGCGCCGCCACCTCGAGGACGGATATGTCACGCACGCGCTGTACGATAAGGTTGTATTCCAGAAGCTACGCGACATGATCGGTGGACGCGTGCGATTGATGGTTACTGGGTCGGCCCCGCTTACGCAGGACTGCCGTGAGTTCCTCCAGATCGTCTTCTCGTGCCCCATCATCGAAGGATACGGTCTCACTGAGGTCAGCGCTGTCGCGGGGATGAGTACTCCAGCTTTCGCGGCTGGCCCGCACACATTTCCGATTCCGAGTGTCGAGATGTGCCTGGCCAACGTCCCGGACATGAACTACACCAGCGACGACAAGCCCGCGCCACGTGGCGAGATCTGCATCCGAGGACCATCTCTCTTCAGCGGATACTACAAGGATCCAGAGCGCACCGCCGAGGCCATCGACGCCGACGTATGGTTCCACACGGGCGATATCGGACGCTGGAACCCCGACGGCACGATCACGATCATCGACCGCAAGAAGAACATCTTCAAGTTGTCGCAAGGTGAGTACATTGCGCCGGAGAAGATCGAGAACGTGTACGTCAAGAGCTCGCTGGTGGCGCAGGTGTTTGTCCACGGGCTCTCAACGCAGAGCTATGTGATCGGTGTCGTCGTGCCGGACCGCGACGCTGTCACCGAGTGGGCCGAGAAGAATGTTCCCAACTTCAGCGACAATGAGCTGCAGAAGGTGCTGACCTCGAGCGAGTTGAAGAAAGCGATCGAAGCGGACTTGGAGGCGGTCGCTGTCAAGCACGGTCTGTTCCGCTTCGAGCGCGTCCAGAAGATCCACGTGGACACGGAGTTGTGGACCGCGGAGAGCAACTTGATGACGCCCACGTTCAAGTTGAAGCGTCCGCAGCTTGTGGAGAAGTACCACGCGGAGATTGACGCGATGTATGGCGTCAAGGCGTAGATCCTAGATATTTGAAACAATACACTGCGTATGGCAGAACTGGATCGTTCGCTGGGGCGATAGGGTATCGATGGTGACGAATCGAAGAATATTTTCGACGGATGCAAGTCCAGCCAGACCACCACGATATGCCGTGCTAAACTTGGAGACCTGCAAGGAGTGGTGCACGACGGATACTAGTTTGGTACGTACGCTCATTTTGTACGTACCACACTGGAATTCTCGCGAGATATACTCCAAAATCCAAAATCAGCCCAAGCACGCGAAGGAGTGCCCAAGGCAGCACCAGCGACAACCACGACAACCGCTGCGAACCTCCGTGTACCCATGTGTATCTCCCTGTATCTCCGTCCAGTCCAGTCCGAGCCCAGCTGGCATGGCCGTCGGGGCTCTGCGCGCGCCCTCTCCGCGTGAGAGACATCTCGCGTATTCCGATTACTCGCCACTTCACCGAGCACATGCACTCAATAGAGGGCTCAAAGCCAGGGAATACTGAAACCGAATGAATCGGGTATGGGATATCTCGCCAAAACCACCTATTAGAAGGCGCTCGCTTACGTGTGAGATGACGGCGGCAAATGAGATAGTCGCGTCAAGAAGATCAAGTGCACTGTGTGTTGAATGGCGCTGACGGGTTTGAGCCCTCGGATCAAGTCGCTCGATGACGACGGCCCCGTGGTGCCCCCGGCCTCGCGTTTCTCGTGTCGCTGCCTGAACAGGAGTGCGTAGTGGTGGTTCACTTCTCGAATCACCGTCTCCCGACCTCGAATACCCCCACAAGTCCAACACTAAACCAACAATGGGCCAGGCCGAGTCACTCTTCGATCAGCCCAAGCCCACATGGCATGAGGTCGCCGGCACGCGCACCGCCGACCGCGGACCCGCCCACCTCCATGACGACAAACCGCGCTACCAAGAGGGCATGACGCTCTACACCAACCTCACCGAGTACCGTCGCCAACACGACGACGGCTCGCGCAACCTCTTTGGCACGCGCAAGAAGGACCCCGTGACGGGTGAGGTCGGCGACTACGAGTGGGTCACGTACGCTCAGTTCCTGGAGGAGACGGCCGTCATGTCGGCCGCGATGGTCCACGAGTTGGGTCTGAAGCGCCAGGAACCTGTGGGTGTGTTCAGCAAGAACCGGTACGAGTGGGTGTTGGTGGAGCACGCTGTGAACCGTATGGCGTACCAGCTTGTGCCTTTGTACGACACGCTGGGGCCGAGTGCGATTCCGTTCATCGTGAACCAAACTGAGATGCGCGTGGTGTTCGTCGGTAAGCAGCAGTATCCGATGCTCGCACAGTGTCTTGACCAGTGTCCGACCGTGAAGATCATCGTGCAGTTCGAAGAAGTCGGTGAGACGGAGAAGCAGGAAGCGCCTGCTCGTGGCGTGCAGCTTAGAAGCCTCAGCGAGGTCCTCGAGGCAGGCACGAAGAACCCCGTGGACGCCGACCCGCCGCTCCCATCGGACATCGCCACGATCTGCTACACGTCCGGTACGACAGGGAACCCGAAGGGCGCGATGCTGACGCACAAGAACCTCACCAGCGTCGCGATCGAGTCGGTCTTCCTCTCCAACGTGAACCCGGACGACGTCCACTTCTCGTTCCTTCCGCTGCCGCATGTACTCGAGCGTGCGTTGCACAACGTCCACGTCGCCTGCGGTGGCTCCATCGGTTTCTACCAGGGCGACGTCGCCAAGCTCCTCGACGACCTAGCGGCGCTGCGTCCGACGACACTCACCGCCGTGCCGCGCGTCTTCAACCGCATCTACGATCGCATCTCTATGGGCGTGGAGAAGACCGGGGGCATCAAACGCAAGCTCTTCGAACATGCCTTTGCGTCCAAGCGCCGCCACCTCGCTGAAGGATACGTTACGCACGGACTCTACGACAAGGTCGTCTTCCAGAAGCTGCGCGACATGATCGGTGGTCGCGTGCGATTGATGGTCACCGGATCTGCACCATTGACTCAAGACTGCCGCGAGTTCCTCCAGATCGTCTTCTCGTGCCCCATCATCGAAGGATACGGTCTCACCGAGACCTGCGCAGTGTCCTCACTGAGCTCACCTGCGTTCCCCGCCGGCCCGAACTCGGGACCTATCCCAGGCGTGGAGATGTGCCTTGCCAACGTCCCGGACATGAACTACACAAGCGACGACAAGCCCGCTCCGCGAGGCGAGATCTGTATCCGAGGACCGACCCTGTTCAGCGGATACTACAAGGATCCAGAGCGCACCGCCGAGGCCATCGACGCCGACGGATGGTTCCACACGGGTGATATCGGACGCTGGAACCCCGACGGCACGATCACGATCATCGACCGCAAGAAGAACATCTTCAAGTTGTCGCAGGGCGAGTATGTCGCACCTGAGAAGATCGAGAACGTGTACGTCAAGAGCTCACTGGTCGCTCAGGTGT
This sequence comes from Pythium rhizo-oryzae, assembly GCA_027475725.1. Classification (NCBI taxonomy): domain Eukaryota; phylum Oomycota; class Peronosporomycetes; order Pythiales; family Pythiaceae; genus Pythium; species Pythium rhizo-oryzae. The sequence continues at coordinate 31,354 of JAMFLL010000147.1, read as the reverse complement.
TTGTCCACGGGCTCTCGACGCAAAGTTATGTGATCGGTGTCGTCGTGCCGGACCGTGAGGCTGTGGCTGAGTGGGCTGTGAAGAACATTCCGACGTTCACGATGAGTGAGAAGGAGCTCGAGAAGGTTTTGACCTCGAGTGAGTTGAAGAAAGCCATCGAAGCGGACTTGGAGGCGGTCGCTGTCAAGCACGGTCTGTTCCGCTTCGAGCGCGTCCAGAAGATCCACGTGGACAACGAGCTGTGGACCGCGGAGAGCAACTTGATGACTCCGACGTTCAAGCTGAAGCGTCCGCAGCTTGTGGAGAAGTACCAGACGGAGATCGATGCGATGTATGGCATCAAGACAGCGGCACAGTAGATAACACAAACAATGCATTGTCGTATGTCAGGTCAACGATCATGGTGGGTTGTACTTTGAATTCGATATGGGTCAACCATCCGCTTCTTGGTGGGTCCAACTGCATCACATTTACATTTTTTGAATCTTCAACGACCGTGCTGGAGGACACTCGTAAGTCCAATCCACCGATTCGATCGCCGGCTCTGGCCCGCGTAAAAGTCGATCCGCTGCGCATCACTGCGAGCGTCTCGGAAGTGCGTCCAGCTCTGTAATTGGCGCGAAATCACTTGCACAAAAACCTCTCGTCGAGACCTCCGGACGCGAGACAAGAAAGGCACAGACCGCACATCCCGGGTTGGCTCGTGGCATTGTGGTGAGTCACGCGTTCGCTTCGTGGAGGCATCGATCGCACCAGGTCGACGAATACAGGGGAGGAATCCCGTGGACGCCATGTTGTCCGGCGTTCTCTTGGCGATGCCTCTCAGTTTGTCCACCAGAATAGTCAAGTCACAAAACAGCGCAAACGCATTCTCCTTGCGCGGCCAAGACTCCTCCCGTGCCGCCTGGCACTTCTCCAGGAATCCGTATTCGCTTGGTACAAAGCTCACCCCGAGCTGCGTCCACACGGCAAGGCGTGGAGGCTCCGACTCCTGCACGATCGTTTCCATTGCCGCGATGGCTCCAGGGTTCGTGCAACGCGTCGTGAAGTCGAAGTAAAGCAGCACCATTTCTTGCCAGAAGATGTGATTTGCGGGTCCAAACTGCCGAGGAAGATCGCGATCGAACGGCGCAACGGCGCGACAGAGACTCACGAGCGTGCCCATCACAGACGTAGCTTCGCCACGTTTCCGAGTCCCAGCGTGTGGGATGAAGTGCATCACACGCGTCACGATGGTGGGGTCAGTGAGCGCGAGCAGCGCGACGACCGAGCGGGGGCTTGGCGGCGGGACCTGCTGTGGTGTGTGTTGCTCTTGGTCGGACGAGGCCGAGGAGGTCTTCCGGCGCTTGCTGCCCCAGAACTCGGCACCGTGCGCCATCGGTCGCTTTCTGGCGTCGAGCATGCTGCGTGTGCCGTGTGGATGCTTGTGTGTGAGACGGAAACAATCGGAATGTCCTGTGGTGGGAGAAGTGTTTCCAGGATACTAGAAGTTCTAGTAGCACAGGTATCCATTCGACCATCACTCATGGTGAACTGGATCTCCGATCATCACTCCATATGGGTGACCAATGAACATTATAGCATTGGATTGGTGTATGAGCACAATTTTTTGGCATCCATGAATACTTATATAGGTGATTTATTGATGAATCATTGTGAGATCTCAGCTCTTTCTGACTCTTACTCTCGTACTCATGACGCATTGCTGCCCAGAGGTTGATTGTAATTAGCTGTGCATCGCAGCAGTGCGGAAGACCATCTTACGTCATTGCACTGTTCTACATCATCTCCTAACCAATGCGTAGATTGCCCCACATGGTTTAGAGGGTAGTGACGAAGAAATAAAGCTATCTGAGTATTACGCACGGTTTTACGCCTTAGTCGAGTACATGGCTTGGATCTCCGTCGTGTACTTCTGCGCAAGCTGGTGGCGCTTGAGTTTGAAGGTGGGTGTAAGCAGGTTGCTCTCTGCAGTCCACAGCTCGCTGTCCAAGTGAAACTTCTGGACGCGCTCGAAGCGGAAGAGCCCGAACTTGGCAGCGACCGTCTCGAGGTCAGCGAGAATGGCCTTCTGGAGCTCGCTCGAGGTCAGCAGCTTGTTGATCTCGTCGTCAGTACCCTTGAATGCGGGAGACTTCTGCTTTGCCCACTCGATAACATTCTCGCGTTCCGGGATAATGACCGCGATCGCGTAGTTCTCGGTGGAGAACCCATGGACAAATACCTGAGCGACTAGCGGGCTCTTCATGTACACGTTTTCGATCTTTTCCGGCGCAATATATTCGCCCTGGGACAGCTTGAAGATGTTCTTCTTGCGGTCGATGATGCTGAGCGTGCCATCCGGGTTCCATTGGCCCACATCGCCCGTGTGGAACCAGCCATCGGCATCGATGACCTCAGCGGTGCGTTCCGGGTCCTTGAAGTACCCCTGGAAGACACTAGGTCCTCGGATACAGATCTCGCCACGTGGTGCGGGTTTGTCATCGCTGGTGTAGTTCATATCGGGCACGTCGACGAGGCAGACCTCCACGCCCGGGACGGGCCCACCGACGTGGTTCCCCGGTCGGAAGCAAGGCGAGCTCAGGCACGTGATGGCACAGGTCTCGGTGAGTCCGTACCCTTCGACCACGGGACAAGAGAACACGATCTGGAGGAACTCGCGGCAGTCTTGCGTCAGCGGTGCCGAGGCCGTGACCATAAAACGCACGCGGCCACCGATCATGTCACGCAGCTTTTTGAATACGACACTGTCGTACAGCGCGTGGGTTACGTATCCGTCCGCGAGATGGCGGCGTTTGGACGCGAAGGCACGCTCGAACAGCTGCTGCTTGATGCCGCCAGCTTTCTCAACGCCCGCGAGGATGCGGTCGTGGATGCGGCCAAAGACACGCGGCACGCCGCACAGGATGGTTGGCGACAGGGTCGCGAGATCGTCGATCAGCTTGGTCACGTCACCCTGGAAGAACCCAATGGCGCCACCGGCATTGACGACAATGGTGTGCACGGCGCGCTCGTAGATGTGCGGAAGCGGGAGGTACGACATGTGCACATCCGAGGCAACCACGCCCGTGATGCGGAGACCCTCCAACGCGGCGCTCACGAGATTCTTGTGGGTGAGCATTGCGCCCTTCGGGTTGCCCGTCGTACCGGACGTATAGCAGATCGTCGCGATGTCCGAGGGCAGCGGCGGATCCGCGTCCACGGGCTTCTTCTTGCCGGCTTCGAGGATCTCGCGCAGGCTCTTGAGCTCCACACCCTTGGCAGAGAACTCCTGCTTCTGCTCCTCGTCGACGTCTTCGAACTGGACGATGATCTTCAGGCTCTGACACTTGTCAATCGTCTTCAACAGCGTCGGGTACTGCTGCTTGGCGACGAAGAGCACACGCATCTCGGTCTGGTTCATGATGAAAGGGATGGCATCTGGACCCAGCGAGTCGTACAGCGGCACAAGTCGGTACGACATGCGGTTAACAGCGTGCTCCACCAGCACCCACTCGTACCGGTTCTTGCAAAAGACACCGACAGGCTCCTGGCGCTTCAGGCCCAGCTCGTGGACCATCGCGGCCGACATGGTGGCGACCTGGTCCAGGAACTGGGCATAGGTGACCCACTCGTAATCGCCGGCCTCGCCCGTGACGGGGTCTTTCTTGCGCGTGCCGAAGAGGTTCCGCGAGCCGTCGTCTACGTTGCGGCGGTCCATGAGGTTCGTGTAGAGCGTCATACCATCCTCGTAGCACGGCTTGGTGTCGCTCAGGTGTGCGGGGCCACGCCCGGCCGTGCGCGTGCCCTCGACGTCGTGCCACGTCGGCATGGGCGTGTCGAAGAGAGACTCGGCCTGGCCCATTGGAGATGATTGATTACTTGGAGAAGTTGAGTGAAGGCGAGAAGGAGAAACGAAGAATGAACGACGAGCGTGGCGGCGCACGATCGAAACGCCTCCTTGCACAGAGGGACGAGAAGTAGCGGTTCCCGAAGACACAACCACGCAGCAGTCCGGTGTCGGGTGTTGGGACAGCGCGTGGCTTCTTATTTTGGCATGACCCCACAAGTTTCGGAGAAAAGAAGCCGTCGGACTTCTGCCCCTTATATGGAACAACAAGCGGGTATGAAGCCAAGAATCCGCGACCGCGTGGCTTCAGAGACAGCAATCGGCGGTGGTTGCAGTGTTCACATACCGGACGGACGTGAATGTTGTCTGATTCTTGGGTTCCATGCCAGAGACTTGCTGTGTGAGAACGTTGTTGAAGAACACTCCCAAGGACCATCCCAGTGGGATGGGATTCCCACCCACGTGCTCACTGCGTGGGTGCAGTCGTACAGTACAGTGAAGCGTTGGGCACCTTCAACTGCCAGCCGCAAACGACTAATCCGTCGCAGCACGCGTGTGACGCTGGCTAGCTCAAGTGATTTCCATAAATAACATCAGCCTAGGTCTCTGATATGTAAACTTATTTGGGATGTGGATGGAGCACCAAGTGCCCCGACGAGCGAACCCAACTCACTTTTCACCAAGCCGTGACGCACAACTCACGACTCGAGCCTCCAAGTGTGCTCACCGAGCCGCGCAATTGAGAATATCACGTGTCCTACACTGTCGTGACTGGGGTAGATATCATATCGTTTTGGCTCATGACGGTATGATATATGTCCCTGAGGTCTCAATTTCTCTCAAGACATATTGAGACCTCAGGGACATCTATCCCATCAGAAACCATCTATCCCATCAGAAACCTCTTGGCGGCTCGACTCCACCGATCCGAGTTCGAAACGATTCAAAGGCGCCACACATAGTGGTAGAGGGTCAACGGATGTACAGTCGCTTGTGTCCGATTTCACACGATCTGGGCTCTCAAACACGATGCGGACTTTCAGATTGGATGGTGCGCGACGCGGTCGAGCCGTCTTCTTCTGATTCAACGTCTTGATGGACTGCATGCTGCTCGCGGGTCTATGGTAGACACCGCATGGTCGCTCCACGTTGAAACTGACCAACCCGGACCATTGTGGAACCGATCATTCCTTCATCAGTCCTATTCATCAATCGTCTTCCGAACCGCTAGGCCTACCAGCGCATCCGTCGCCGTCACTGTCGCCTTTGCGTTGCTCGCATCGTATTCGGGAAGCTGCCAACAAGATGGACGAGCTTGCTGGAGTTGATCGCGTGGATCCCACGCCCGCGACCGGCGCGATCACGCTGGGCGCGATCCGCTTGGCACGGGCTATCTACGATCGTCGTGTCCGCGAGGCAGCTGCGACCGTGGAGGGTGTTCTTTTTGACGACATTGTCATAGCCCACGACGTGACGCGCGCGCAGCTGGAGCAAGTGCCGCGGGATTGGCTGTACGGGATGAAGACGATGCTGCGGGGCGACGGCACATTCGTAATCACGAAGCTCGCTTCATCTCAGCACAGCATGGCTCGTAACGAGTTGGCGAGCCAACTCGTGACGTATGCCACGCAAACGAGCAGCCTGGAAGTAGCCCAAGAAACGACCCTTACGCTTCTGGATGGCTCGATGATGACCCCGGGTGTTCAGCTCTATCTCAAACCGCTCGTTCCCAATATGCTGATTCCCGCGTTGGTGTTGTTCGAAGTTGAAGTTCGCCACCGCGACATGTCAAGAGATGATTGCTCTCGCACGTGAAGCCTTCGCGCAGCTCCCCACTGTCGAGCGTGTCGTTGTTATCACATTGTACCCACCGCGTGAGCCAGTCTTCAGTCGTGACCGCCAGCTGTCGGTGCCTGCGCTCGCCGTTGTCTTCCGTCGTGTGCCTACGGGGATTGACGACGTCGGCGTCATCCAGATGCTGTCTTTTGGGAACGCTGACATTGATGCCCGGGTCTTCGATATCTCCATCAACGGGACCATTGACGCGACAAGCTCAATCCAAGCTGCAGCGCCGTGGCTCCCTGCTCACCTCAATATCGACCACTTGTTTCACCAACTTGACGACCTCGAAGCCCAGTCAGACCATACACTGCTCGACGTGGACATGCCGCCAGCGTATCGAGCGATTCCGATCGATCTGGTGAAAGTGTTCGTCGCGGCCATGCGCGGGTGGAGCGTAGACCAGGCCAGTTCTACTGTTGTTGGCGCCGCAGCAGCTGCAGGTGGCACTGCAGCTGCTGAATGAGGCCGTCACGTGTTGGCGCTAAACCACAGTGAGGATGGGACCGCCTGCTGAGGTCAAAGAGAGCACGTGACATCCTTTAGCTATACCGTAGGTTGATCCACACGCCGGAGACGCCCGCATTTTGACTCACCGTTGGTCAGTATGTGCCGATTCTACCGTGGCACCTAAATTACAACCAAACATGAGATTTTAGTCGCTTGCGCGTCACGTTTTCACATCCAGGCAGTATGCTCTTGCTTGGGGCGGGTGGCATCAAATCTGGATTGAACTTGAGAATGAGCGGCTCGGTGACTGTCAAACTCATGGCAGGCAACCAAGAAACAACGCTTCTCATAAGGATCACTCTTCATCTGGTTCTTAGATTGGACTGGGAGTAGTCACGCTACACCAACTGAAGAATCTTCTGGTATGCACGGAAGACGACGCGCTCGAGGTCCTGATGGTGGTCACGCGCTCGGGGCGTGCCAGCCTCCACCCCATTTGGACTTGCCACTGTGGGACCCAATGGTGTCGACGAACCTACGTGTTTCTTGAGGTTGAGAAGGAACTGGGCAATCTCTGACCGCAGTTCTGGATGCGGTCCACAACCGATGATCGCGTCACTTAACACTGCATCGACGAACGCGACTCGGGCTGTGTTATCACCGATGCTCAATGCATGCAGCACGCCTTTGCTGGACCCGCTTGAACTCACGGCGATGCCACGTAGTCGGTTTAGAATTTGCTTGATGGTTTGCATGGCCACCGTGCTTTGAGTCGGAGACGTGAAGTACTTTTCGCACAACTTGAAGAACACGCGCACGCGGAACTGCCATTTGATGAGGTCTTTCTCAGTCGCCGAGTCGCTTACAAAGTCCGCGATGGCCTTGGCTGCCGAATGACTCGGTGTGGTGCTGCTTCCACCACGCCGATCACCAGTGTTTCTGCTGCTTGCGGCCTCTGCCGAAGGCTGGTGCATCCAATGGGTCCACAGTTGCTTGAGTGAAGGCACTTGATCAACGAACGACACGACAAGAGATGCGTCATATCCTTGAGAGTGGACAAGGAGTGAGAGAGGAGGTGACGAGGGTGTGTTTGACGTCGCCGTGCTGCTTTTGGTCTCAGCCAGCAGCTCATCAATGGCCTTGAACAATGTGAAGACACACTCGTCTTTCTCATGTCGAGGACTAGCAGTCGCCGGCGTGCTGACAAGTCCAAGCATCGATTGGACGAGAATACAGTCTTGGATAACTAGCAACTGCTGCGTCGCTGGATCAAATGACGTCACGAGACTCGATGCGTTTCCGTTATTCGCCGTGTCGTTTGCTTGCGCTGCCTTCTTCGCAAGTACTCCGATTGCTTCGCGACGACGAAGCTGGTAAATACACTCTTCGCGGAAGCGCTTGACCAAGTCCAGCGCCAACCGCAAGAGTGGCAGCGAGGACAACACGCCGGTATGAGCATTCTGGAAGACATAGAACGGTTGCTCGACAAGCTGGTTGCGGTGGATCCAAACCGCAGTCAAAGATCCCCCTGAACGAGCGGCAGCCGCAGTCGATTTTCGTGAATTCGTGTGCTCGTAGTGACGCCAGACAACTTGTGGGATACACAATGCCTCGACGATCTGTCTGTCCAACTGGACTGGGTCAGCACACTCTCCATGCGCGTGGGACTGGTAGAAGTTCCAAAACACTGCGAAGAATGACTCCGGGCCAAGTTGCACGTGAGCGTTGTCTAGCGACAGGATAGCAAGCGGAAGGAGTGCGCTGATGCAAAGATTGAACGCTTCTTCAACTTCGCCACGAGATGCCTGGTGCAGATTGGTCAACCACATGCATACACTGTGCCACGACACGAGCGGAAGACCATCGTGGGCGCCATCAGTCGATACGAAGCGTAGTTTGTGTTTGCGAGACACCGAGCGCACCAAACTTTTCTCTCGTTGCCGCGGCACGATGAAACTGTCAACCAAGAGGTGCGGATACTCCTCCGCCATTAGGCGTCGTAGTGTTGGAGCTGCGAATTCAAATAGTCCTCCAACGTTTGCGAAGCGTGTCACTTGCACGAGGATATTCTTGAGTGGGTATGCTTCCAATTCATAAGACAGCAAGATATCGGAGCTTCCCCGAACCGGTTGGATGCCAGCTTGATCGCCATCCGATGCGCCTTGGTGCACAAACGCTGACAGTTTCGTTCCGGGCATGGCACTACCCAGGCGAAGACGCTGGTTGAACTGTAGCGCATAAACCAAAACCAGTGCCGCTCTCGCCCATTCATGCTGACTGGACGGCGTGAACGCAGAGGTTAGAGCATCATGCCCTAACGCGCGGTTCACGAACCCGGGAGCGAGAGGGATAACAGCAAGCTGGAGTAACGGTCGCTGGGAGATGGGGTATTCGAACGCCATCACGTAGTTTTCGATCCATTCGAGCAGCACGCTCACGATGAGTGGATGGATAGGTGTCGTCGCGCGGTCGAGCAGCATAGTCATCCATTCTTCAAGCTTACGAGCGTGATGATGCCGCAGGAAGGACTTCTCGGAGAGGAGGCCGTGTACGCTGCGCAACACAATCTCTTCCATCGCGTCGTGGTCGTTCGCTGACAAATTCTTGGACGGCTCAAATACGGTGAGTACTTCGCGTGCCATGACGTTTTCGGTCAGGATGGGCTTCAGGATGGCATCTCCCACGCCATGAAGGTGCTCAACGCGAACTGCACCGTTCGTGAGAGGGAATGTCTCGCCCAAGAACGAGTTCAGAAACGGAAGAAGCGATGGTGACTTGGTGTAAAGGAGCACGGACGACAAAATGAGTAGCGGACTCGAAGCCTTGGTGCTGTAGAGCGAGTAGATGCATTGTTGAGCGAGTTGAAGCACCAGTTTGGTCGAGTCTTCGCGTTGGCTAGGCATCTTCGCAAACGCTGGAGCTGACGGTGAACACAAAAGAAGCACAAGCACGTACATAAGCGAGATCATTCGCTCGAAGTTCTTGACTGGTAGCTGTGGCTTGAGCCGCGGAAGCTCCTTTGTGACTTTGTCGAACAGTTTGAGCAGCTGCGTCGCCTCGTGGTCCTCCGGATGGAGCCGACCGATCACTAAGAACCCAATCAGGGTATTGAGCATAGCGATCAACGCGAATCGGCTTGGCGTCTTGGCGTCCTCAGACGGCGTGAGGCGAAACTGCACCATGTCTTCAATCAAGAACTGGCGAAACTGGCTCATCACATACCGCGCTTCTTCCAAAAAGCTCGCAGCGGGGCCCGATTGGCTTTGTTGACCTTTATCTTGTTCAATTTGTGCGTCCCCCTCACGAGATAGAGCGGCGTGGAGAAATACGTGGAGGGCGGATCCCGATGGATTCTTCTCGGCGGCGCTCAGTCGCAGCCATTGGTGGACAAATCCCGCGTAAAAATGGTCGTCCCCATTGCGCAGCGTCGGCAGCTCCACCATCAACTGGAACGCGACAAAGGCGGCCGCCACACTGGCCACGTCCTCGCGGAGCCGATACGCGATCTGCACAGCGTACGACGGCGACAGTGCCGCTAGCGCTAAGCACGCGGCCTGCGCCTGGCGCAGCTCGTACGGCAGCAACGACGCCCCGGACGCATCGAGGGACGAGGTAACGTTCGCGACTTCGGTCGGAAAAGGCTGCATCGGATTGCACGCGTGGATCGACTTGACCACAACATTGACAACCTCGGAAAAACTCGACGGGTCGTTGAGCACAATAGCTTCGATGAGGTCGATACCAAGCGGCACGGCGAGGCCGAAGCGAACAACCTTGGCAAGCGTCACGCCCTCCACGTGATCGCTTGGTGCGCCGGGCTGGACCAGCGCGTCCACGGCGAGCGCGTTCACGAGAATCGCTACAAGATGCGGATTGTAAATGTCGTTGCGCGCCAGTTCGTTCTCGTGGAGCGCGGTCTTCGTCAGCGAGCCGCGCGCAAACGCGAGCACAAGGTGGAGGATGATGCACGCGCGCTTGCGCGCGTCGGCGCTCTCAAATTGGCGGTACACGGGCGCGGAGTCGGTGGTCTCGGCGCCGACAGTCTCGACATCCGCGAGCGACAGCGCCTGAACCGCGCGCGTGTACGCGCTGAGCTCGTTCACGTCATCGTACCGGCCGAGAAGAGAGGCGAACGGGGACGCGGACGATTGGACCGCCGCTGACGAGCGACGCGCCTCGTGGACGCGCGTGAGCAGCGGCAGGAACGGCGCGAGGAGGTCGCGCTCGACGTCAACTTCGGCGCCTTCTCCCGAGGCTTGTGGGTGGTTCTGTGAGTCGGCGCGCGGCGCAAACGACGCCAGCGCGTGGATTTGTCCCGTCGTGAGACGGTCCAGCACGTCCCGCGTCGTGGGGGCCGCAGCAGCGCGCTCGGCGTCGGCCATCTCCACGTCGCCCGCGCTCAACATGGTGACTTGGAGGGGGTGCTGTGCCTTTGGTTTCCCCCCACACGCCCCGAGCAGCGGATAGTGCCCTTTTTCGCGTTTTAGTGACTACATGTACTGTGGTATGGTATGCAAAGTACGTATATGCGTTTATGAAGTTTTGAGACTTTTGATCATCGGATTTGATGGAAAATCGTGCTGTGTGCCTGTCCATCATCAACTTCAACTTGGCCCACCAACTCAACCAAGGGGTAGGGCATACACCAAATGCACAAACAGCCCCACATACTTTCTCCAAGTCAATTGGTTCTCCTTCAACGCCGGTTCTTTTCTCATGTGGTGCACACCACACACGATTAGACCCACAAAAAGCCAAAACAGGAGTATAATGCATTTCTGTCTCTGACAATTCAACCGGTCCTTTCATGGATTCAACTCACGTTATGGCGAACGAATCGAAGATTAGACGGCAGGCCCCCGGCCCACACAAGCGGATCTGATCTCAATGAGATCATCTCATCCTCGGCGGATCACGGTCCGTCGCCACCGCTGCGCCTGCAAACGAACGCCGCGTCACGTGCCGTCCGCCTCCGTTGGGCGTGGTTGCTCATTCGCGAATCCGCCGCCTCGCACTCGCACCCATCCGTTCTCTCTTCCGTAGAAACCATGGCCTCGGTGGACCTCAGCTCGCTCGCGCGCGGCCTCCCGACCACGCAGCTGCCGCCGCACCCCGGCGCGTACCCGGACGCGTCCGTGCCGCGCGCGCCGCGCCGCGCCGCCAACCTGAGCGACGAGGAGCGCGTGCTCGCGCTCAAGAACGCGCTGCGGTACTTCCCGCAGCGCTTCCACGCCGAGCTCGCGCCCGAGTTCGCGCAGGAGCTCAAGGACGAGGGCCACATCTACATGCACCGCTTCCGCCCGACCGAGTACGAGATGCGCGCGTACCCGATCGACGCGTACCCGGCCAAGTGCCGCGCCGCCGCGGCGATCCAGCTCATGATCATGAACAACCTCGACCGCCGCGTGGCGCAGTTCCCGCTCAACCTCATCACGTACGGCGGCAACGGCAGCGTGTTCTCCAACTGGGCGCAGTACCACCTCATGATGCAGTACCTGTCGGAGATGACCGAGGACCAGACGCTCGTCATGTACTCGGGGCACCCCATGGGGCTCTTCCCGAGCAAGCCCGACGCGCCGCGCGTGATCGTCACGAACGGCATGATGATCCCCAACTACTCGACCCGCGAGATGTACGACAAGCTCTACGCGCTCGGCACGACGCAGTACGGCCAGATGACCGCCGGCAGCTACTGCTACATCGGTCCGCAGGGCATCGTCCACGGCACGACCATCACGGTGCTCAACGCCGGGCGCAAGTACCTCAACAAGGAGGACCTCAGCGGCGTCGTGTACGTGTCGTCCGGACTCGGCGGCATGAGCGGTGCGCAGCCCAAGGCCGGCGTGATCTCGGGCGCCGTGTCCGTCACGGCCGAGATCGACTACGCGGCTGTCAAGAAGCGCCACGAGCAGGGATGGGTCGATGAAGTCGTCAGCGATCTCGATGCCTGCGTCGCGCGGATCCGCCTGGCTAAGCAAGAGAAGAAGGCGGTGAGCATCGCGTTCCACGGCAACATCGTCACGCTCTGGGAGCGGCTCGCGGACGAGATGGACAAGACCGGCGAGCTGCTGGTCGAGCTCGGCTCGGACCAGACGTCGCTCCACAACCCGTACAACGGCGGCTACTATCCGGTGCAGCTCACGTTTGAAGAGTCTCAGAAGATGATGATCGAGGACCCGGCCAAGTTCAAGCAGCTTGTCCAAGAATCGCTGCGGCGCCACGTCGCGGCTGTGAACCGGCTCACCTCCAAGGGCATGAAGTTCTGGGACTACGGCAACTCGTTCCTACTCGAGGCTAAGCGCGCCGGCGCGCCCGTTGCCGGTGACGAGAAGACGCCCGAGACCATGTTTGTGTACCCGTCGTACGTGCAGGACATCATGGGCGACATTTTCTCGCTGGGCTTCGGGCCGTTCCGCTGGATTTGCTCGTCTGGATCCCCCGAAGACCTGCGCAAGACTGACCAGATCGCCGCCCGCGTGTTGCGCGAGCTGCTCGACGCCAAGCCGCACGACCGCGTCGCCGCGCAGCTTCGAGACAACCTCAAGTGGATCGAAGCCGCTGAGGAGAATGAGCTCGTGGTCGGATCGCAGGCGCGTATCCTCTACGCCGACCGCGAGGCCCGTCAGAAGATCGCGCTCGCGTTCAACGACGCGATCGCACGGGGCGACGTTAGCGCGCCCGTGATCCTCAGCCGTGACCACCACGACGTGAGCGGCACGGACTCGCCGTACCGCGAGACGTCGAACGTGTACGACGGCTCGATGTTCTGTGCCGACATGGCGATCCACAACGTCATTGGCGACGCCGCCCGCGGCGCCACCTGGGTCTCGATCCACAACGGCGGTGGTGTCGGCTGGGGCGAGGTCACGAACGGCGGCTTCGGTATGGTGCTCGACGGCTCGCAGGCCGCGCGCGACAAGGCCGCGTCGATGCTCTACTGGGACGTGAACAACGGCGTCGCGCGTCGCGCGTGGGCGCGTAACGACAACGCGCGCCTCGCCATCCAGCGCGACATGGACCTCAACCCGTTGGTACGTGGTCCCTCTAGCTCTAGAACTTGGAACCGAACTCGATGATTGGGTTGCTGACACGATCCTTTGCATGTCTTTTGTAGCTCCGGGTCACGCTCCCTGAAGACGCCGAGGACGCCGCTGTTCGTGACGTGTGCCGCCAGTGCTTCAACTAGAACACTGTTGTCGGACCCCCGTGAGACCTGACCATCCTTGAGGGGTTATTGCCATTGCCGTCGCGTCACTCTCCCTGCTTCTTTAGACGTTCTCGAAACCTCGTGCCACTAATCGGCAATCAATATCAACAAACGTTGTGGCTCAAACTTGCATGCAACGGCCCATGGCTACATTTGACAAGTGAGACCGTGGGCTCGTTCCACCTTCGCGCAACCTGCAAACTTGCACCGGGAAACCGGGATGAGTGTTGACGTCACCAGCTGTGGGAAAGCTTTCGACGATGGTGAGAGGGACAGGGAGCGAGGGAGTGAACTTGAACCTGCGTTGCGGCAGTGTTTGACAAGCCAGAAGCGCGGCGGCATTCCCTGATTTGGCTGTCGCGCTCACCATGGCCGCTGCTACGCCGCGCGATCGCATCGTGCTGTTATTCTGCCACGGCGGCAGCTTCAACAAGGAGATCTGGGCGCCGATCGTGCGCCGCCTCCGCGCCGTGCCGGCGCTGCAGCGCGCCGAGTGCGAGTACGTCGCGTTCGACTGGCGCTACCACGGGAGCAAGAGCACGGACGAGGACCCGGCAACGATCTACTACGAGGACGGCGACAAGAGTTCGCCGCGCGTCGAGCACCCGGGCAAGCACTGGCCCGAGTGGGCGCCGCCCGATTTATATGAGATCACCAAGGAGCTCAAGCGCGACGACAAGGCCAAGGGGCGCACGACCCGGATCTTCGGCGTCGGCCACTCGATGGGCGGCGGCTCGCTGCTCAACGTGGAGGTGATGCACCCAGGCACGTTCGCGGGACTGACGCTGTTCGAGCCGCCGTTCGCGATCGGCGAGCGCCCCGAGGTGCTTAAGATGGCGGCCTCGATCATGGTCGTCAACACGCTCACGCGGGAGGAAGAATGGTGCGATGATCATCTGTATGAATGGCTCGTTCGGTCTCTCGATGCTCAATTGTGTTGTTCTTCGATTTATATGTGTAGGGACACGTGGGCTGAGGTTGTGAACCATTTCAAGGAGGGGAAGCTGTACCAGCGATGGCACCCGGAGAGCATGGCGGCATTCCTCGAGGGCGGCATCAAGAAGACCAGCGACGGCAAGCGTTTCCGCCTCGCGATGCCGCTCATCCAGGAGGCCTCGCTGTACTGCCACGAGCTGCTATGCTACACGCGCGAGCAGATCCAACGTGTGGCGTGCCCCGTGGTGTTTGAGTTTGGCGACCACACGCGGCTCTTCAACTTGCCGCTCGTGCTCGACGTCGCACGAACGTGGCCCGATCTTTTCTCGGTCGCCGAGCCGCTCGAGGGCAAGAGCCACCTCACGGTCGTGGAGGATCCCGACACGTGCGCCGCCCACATCGCCACGAACCTGGAAAAGTTCCCGCTCTTCAAGCGCGCAGCTCACGCCGCAGCCACGAGTAAGCTATAAGAGCTTCACGGCAGAACGGAAACGGATGCTGCGGGGTTTGCATGTCTTGCGTATTGGCGAAGAAACGGAGCAGAGTTGGCCACCGGAGCCTGCGGCTGGCGCTGCACTGAGATAAGCTGGCCAAACAAATCTAGTTCTCGGCAGCTAAGACGTTTCTCGCTCTCCTTCTCGGGTCCTGGCCTTGTCTTCGATGCGTGATTACGACAGAGCTCTCTTCCTCTCCGTCGAATCATCCAGCCGCGCGCGTAAGACAAAGCGGAAGGCCCTCGATGCAACAGCGCACTGCCGAATCTGCGACGTGTGCACATTGCTCCTCCCTTGGATCACCTGATCACCTGATTTCGCGATCGGCCAGCACTGGCGTGATTTCATTGGGTGAAAAGGGAGAAGCCTGCCCATCACCTCGATGGCGTCATCAGAATGTAGCCATGTTGGCCCAATAGCTCACCTCGTCAGGTCCGTCCTCGCATTCGTCCAGTTACCATTTCCTTTTTTCCGCCACACTTCCCTACAGCAACTTCCCTTCCCCACAGATAACGATGCACTCGACTGCCGCTCGCTATGAGCAGCTCGTGCGCGCCGTCGCCTCGACGCTGCTTGTCGAGGCCGGCTACTCGCTCCGCCAGATCCGCGACGCCGACGTGAGCGACATGCGACGGATTATCCAGCACTTGCTCGTCGTTCGCCCCGCACCGGACGCTGGCGATGTGGACTCGGACGAAGAGACTTTGTACCAGCAGATGGACGAGATACTTGCGCTTGAGCGCACCCGGGTGGCGCTCGTGGACGCCACGTCGTTGCCATCGGTCGGATCCTGTGCAGCCAGTGGCCAAGACAACAAGAGTGTGTACGACCGCGTCGCGTTGTGGAAAGGAGACATCACAGCACTGCGTGCAACCGCGATCGTGAACGCTGCGAACTCAGCACTTCTCGGTTGCTTCCAGCCGCCACACCGCTGTATCGACAACGTCATCCATTGTAAGGCCGGGCCGCGCTTACGCGCGGCGTGCGCGTCCATTATGACCAAGCAAGGCCACCAGGAGCCTGTGGGCAGCGCCAAGATCACACCGGGCTTCGCACTGCCGAGTGAGTACGTCATCCACACAGTCGGCCCGGCGCTTCGTCGTGGACAAAAACCGACGACGCGAGAGCGCGCACAGCTCGCGTCTTGCTACACATCGTCGCTGGATGCGTTGCTCACGACGTTGCAAGACAACGGTCACCAGGGCACCGTCACAGTCGCGTTCCCGTGCATCTCGACGGGTCTCTTCGCGTTCCCTGCCGAGGAAGCTGTCCCTCTAGCAGTTGACGACGTCATCAACTGGCTTGAGGAGCACAAGCAAGAGACCGCGTCATGGAAAGTGGTCTTCAACACTTTTCTACCGAGTGATTTGGAGCTTTACAAGTCCCACTTTGAGCGCCAGCTCGTCGGCTTTGCGCTGCCGCCGCCGATTCCTGACGCGGCGCTCCAGAGTGCGCTCAAGCTGATCCAAGATGCAGATTACCTGGTGATCTCCGCCGGCGCGGGGCTCTCGGCAGCCACAGGACTGGACTATACATCCGAGGCCGTGATGGAGAAGTTCCACCCGAACGTCCGGAACGTGATCCCGTCGTTCCGCACGATGTACAGCTCGATCGGCTACAGCAACTGGCACCCGGCGCTCATGTGGGGGTACCTCTTCAAGCAGATTAGCATCGTGCGGTACGACTGGGTGCGCCATCGCTCGGCGCCGACATACTCACTCACACCTCCACACGATCCGAGACTTCCTCGAGCACAAACTACCTGCTTCCACGTACGTCGTGACGAGTAATGCCGACGGAATGTTCGAGCAAGAGGGCTTCCCCGTGGAGACTACGTGTCTGATGCAGGGTGAGTACGGGCGCATCCAGTGCAAGCAGCCGTGCAGCCAAGAAAGCGTCTGGAGCGCCAAGCCGTTCATGGAAAAGGCACTCGAGAGCTTCAACGAGGCGACCTACGAGATCGAGGACCCGGCGGGTATCCCGCGTTGCCCTAACTGCGGCGGTGACATGTTCTTGCTGCTGCGCATCGACAGATCGTTTCTCGAGAGTGCGCTCGCCGAGGGCAAGCGTGCGTATCGCGCGTGGCTCGCGGCCGCGATTCGCGACGTCAAGCAGAACAACAAGAAGCTGGTGATTCTCGAGGTTGGCGTGGGCTTCAATACGCCCGGCGTGCTTCGTATTCCAAACGAAGAGCTCGCGATGGAGGAAGGTGTGAGCCTGCTTCGCGTGAACAGCGACCATCCGGAACTCCCGTTCGATGCCCACGGCGTGTCGCTCGCCAAGGATGCGAACGACGTGCTCCAGTTTCTCGCTGAGAACCTCTCGCCAGCGCCTTAGACTCCCATGAACAGATAGTTCATTCATTTCTCGCATGAGCCTGACAATATGAACATCAATTGCGCATTCTAATGTTCTTAGCGTGGAGAGAGCAGGAGATTCTCGATCGACTGAGTGATCTTGTCCACCTGCCGCTCCGTTTTCCGCCCCGAGTTGGTGGTGAACATGTTGATCCAGCGCGCGCGGTCGGCCGGCGTCATGGTCACAGAGGCCACGGGCTGCGCGCGGAACCGTCGGTGCCACGTGATGCGCGAGAGCGGGCCGAGCACAGCGCTGTTGTGGCCCGGGACGGGGCTCACGTCGATGAAGCTGTCGCCCTCGATCGACACGACGCGGGCGGCGTCCATGAAGAACCCGCCCGTCAAATTGATCACCACCAGCTGCGATCCGTCTTCGCGCAGCGGTTCGCGCCGCGTCGCGAGCTGGCCGTGCTTGGTGATGCGCACGCCGTTCTTCTCCTTGGCCTTGGTGACGGCCTGGACCACCTTGAACCCGGCGCTTTCGTGAACCGTCTACATAACCAGAAAAATAGAGCGATCAGCGTGAAAAGTGAGATCTTCCAAAAGAGACCGAGCTAGCGATCGCGTACCGTGCAGTTGGGCACGTGCTTTCGCGTGACGAGGCGCAGCGAGTGCGCGAGCATCGCGCTCGTGATCGCGTCGACATCGAACGGCAGGACCCAGCTGATCGCCACGGTCGATTCGAGCGCGTCGCCCGTCGGGCAGCTCACGATGCGGTTCTCGAGACCGCAAATCTGGAGCGCCGGAGAGCCCGCGAGGGCCAGCGGCGGCGCCGACTCGGCGTCGCGGACGAGCGCGTCCAGCGTGTAGGTGATGGCTCGTAGATCTGCGGGCGGCCCGTGGAACGGGATCCCGAGCGCCGCGACCGGCTGCGCCACAATCTCTCGCGACGACAGCGACGCAGCTTTCTGCATGAGCTTGACCATCTTGGTGACCGCGCGCTCGTGCGACGCGACGAGCCGGCGCAGCTGCGCGTTCTCGCTCTCGGCGGCCTCGCGCGCGTGCTTCTGCGACTTGGCCACCTCCTTCCACCCGCGCGGAGCCTCCACCAGGCTCGTGTCGCTGTCGAGCGCCGCCCAGCGCTGCCGCCGGCGGTCGCTGCTTGGGGGCAAAGCCCTGCCGGACGGAACAGGATGAGTATACGCCGCGGTCACGGTCGTGGGACTCGAGCCAGGAGAGACGACCGGAGTCCCAGTGTCTTCGCAGAGCGCGTCCGTGGTCGGAAAGTCGCTGAAGAGGCCGTCGAAGAACTCGAGGTCGCCGTCCATCTCGCCCAGCAGCGCCACCGTCGCGCGCAGGTCGTCGCGGTCGAACATGACGGCCACGTCGTTCATGCTGCGCAGACTAATAACCGACGGAGAGAAAATGGCCCATCGCTGGTTTCCTGGCTGGCGTTGGTCCCGTGGAAGACAGAATGTGCGTCTCTTCTCAGCCGCCAGCGTGGAAACGAACCGAACAAGACTTGTTACAAGTGGGTTGTCCCGCCCTGGAGACCGCTGATACGCGGAAATTGTGAACCCATCTGGGTAACTGATCCCCTCGCCCTTAGGTTTTGAGCCAAACTAATAATGATGTGCCTTGCATGTTTGGGGAGAAGGATGGAGCAGCAGGTTCTCGATGCCCTGCGCGAGCTTGTCCACGTGGCGCTCGATTCGCCGCGCCTTCTTCGTGGTCAGCGCGTGGATCCACTGCGCGCGGTCCGCCGGTGTCGGGGTCGCGCACGACGTCGGCTGCACACGGAAGCGACGACGCCAGTGGATCTGCGTGAGCGGCCCATGGGCGTGGCTCGGTACGTTGCGCACGAGGATGTAGCTGTCGGCCTCGGTGGTCGCCACGAGCGTCGCGTCCACGAAGATTCCTCCTTTCTTGTCCATGACCACGAGCTGGGAGCCGTCGGCGCGGGCAGGCTCTCGCCGCGTCGCGACTTGGCCGTGTTTCGTGATACAATGACCGTTCTTCACCTTGGGCGCGGTGACCGCCTCGACGATCGTGAGGTCTGGGCTCTTGTACACCATCTAATAGCACACAGTAACACAGTGTAAACATGCGAGCGGAACATCACGTGCAAGCAGCATGCTCGCTTACCGTGGTATTCGGCACCTGCTTCTGCGTCACGAGGTGCATGGAATGGGCCACCACCGCGCTCGTGATGGCGTCCACGGAGAACGGGAGCACCCAGGCCACGTCCAGAGTGGATTCGAACGCGTCGCCCGTCTCGGTTCGCACGATGCGATTCTCCAGGCCGCAGATCTGGAGCTGTGGAGATGACGCGATAACCATGGAGAATGGGGGGAGGACTTGGTCAGCGCGGCGTGCGAGCGCGTCCAGAGAGCGCGTGATCTGGACACGGTCCGCCCGTGGAAGCATGAAGCGCCCAAGACTTTCGATTGACGGCTGGGCGACGACCTGAGGAGACGACAGCGCCACTGCTCTCTGCATGAGCTTGACCATTTTGGTGACAGCAGTCTGGTGTGTGGCGACCAGACGGCGCAGTCGCGCGTTCTCGTCTTCCGTGGCCTGGCGCGCGTGCTTGAGCGTCGTTGCGATCTTCTTCCAACCACATGGATCGTCGTGGCCGGCGATGGCCAGCCAGCGCCGTCGCCGCCGGTCTCCGCTCGTCGTGAACATCACGAACGGAGAGGGAGGAGATGGTTCCGCCGTCGTGACGCCGGCCATGTCCGTTGCGCCCTTCGCCTCGAAGTCTTCCTCGCACGGGAGGTCGTCAAAGAGACCGTGAAAGAACTCCAAGTCGCCGTCCAGCTCGCCCAGCAGCGCCATCGTCGCGGGGAGGCCATCGCTCTCGAGCATCGTCTCTCTTGTGCTTCGTTTGAGTGTCGCGATCGCAAAACAAGTCGCTGAGAGGGGTGGAGGTCGACAGGGACAGAATGAGCGTCTCTTCTCAGCTGCCACCGTGGCGTTCACAGCTCAGTCTCTGATACAGTACATTCGAAAATCAACTCATTCGACTTCTGATCCCGCCGCCGTTGCCCGATAGCTACAGCTATGTAGCAAAGAATGCTGCCGGTGTTCTAGTTCCCTCGCGAGCTGATGAGCAGGAGGCTCTCGAAGGCCAGCGCGATCTTGTCCACCTGCCGCTGGGCCTTCCGCTCCTTTTGCAGCGTAATCCGGTGGAGCCAACGCCCTCGCTCTGCCTGGACCATGTTCGACCCCATGGGCACCTGCGCGCGGATTTGTCGGTGCCAGAAGACGCGAGATAGCGGGCCGAGCGACGCGCTGTCGTGACCCTGAACACAACTTACGTGGATGAAACCGCCTCCTTCGACAGCGAGCAAAACCTTCGAGTCCGTCGCGAAGCCGCCGCGCGTCGCGAGCGTCAGTAGCTGCGAGCCATCGCTTCGACCGGGCTCGAGCCGCGTCGCGATCTGGCCGTGCTTGGCCGTGCGACGCCCGTGAGTCTCTTTCGTGGCGCTCACCGCGTGGACAACCTTCAGTGTCGCGTCTTCATAAGCGGTCTACAGCGCGAGAAGTCAGGTCCCGCCAAAACACAATATCGCAGTCTGAATACTGCTTAACAACCCACCTGGACGTGTCGTTGGTTCTTCCTCGTCACTAGGCGAATAGAATTGGCCAGCAGCGCGCGCGCGATCGCGTCCGTCTCAAACGGAAGTAGCCACGCCATCTCAACGGTTGACTCGAGTGCGGCGCCCGTCGACGTCGGGACGATCCGGTTCTCCACCACGACCTCTCCGGCGCGACACGGTGGACAAGTGCGTTCCATTGCCACCAGCCTCGCATCGGCGGTACGAGTGAACGCGTCGAGATCTCTTGTGATCCGCGAGAGATCGACACCTGGGCCGAGGTAGGCCGCCGCGACATGCGGGAGCGCGAGCAGCTCCCGTGCCGCCAGCGCCTGTGCCCTCTGGATCAACCTCCGGATCTTGTCACTTGTCAGCGTCTGGGCAGCGAGCAGTCTCCGTAGCCTGGCGTTTTCCTTTTCAGCCGTGGCGCGCGCGCGTTTTTCTCGTTTCTTGACGTGTTGCCACTCGGATGACGGCACCGCGGCGTCGGTGCTGTTTCTGTCAGCCTTGTCGGCCGCAAGAAGCCACCGTCGGCGCCGATTTGCCTCGGGTTGTGGCGGAGACGAGATGCCGACGGTGTTGGGGAACGCGTCGCAGCCTGGGAGGTCGACGAAGAGCTCGTGGAAGAACTCCAGGTCGCCGTCGATGTCGTTCAACGGCGCCAGCCTCGCGTCGCCTTCTGCCATCTTTTGATTCTCACAAGGGAGTGCTGGCCGCGTCCTCTTCGCAGAGCATAGAATACTTCCAGTATCTGATCCAAGAGTGTACCCATTCAGTAGTTCAGTTGGCGCTTGCGCCTCACCTCCACACGGCATTCGTGCCTTTTCGACACCGCGCCCCGTCAAATGCAACGCAATCGGGAGTACACGGAGCCGCTTTGGATATTGAAGCTTCTCAGGGCCGGAGTGAGCTCGTGAGCAGCAGGTTCTCCATGGCCTGGGTCACCTTGTCGACCTGGCTCTCGGCCTTCTGTGTGGACTTGGACGTGACGCTGTGGACCCACTGCGCGCGAAGCTTTGGCGATACATTGGCGCCTGGGGCCGGCTGCGAGCGGAATCGACGGTACCACTGGATGCGCGACAGCGGTCCTAGCGACGCGGCGTCGTGCCCCGCGACGCGCTCCACGCGGATGCAGCTGTCGCCCTCAACTGAGACCATGAGCTTCGAGTCCATCACAATTCCTCCCCTCGCAGTGATGAGTACGAGCGTGGAGCCGTCTCCGCGTCGCCCCGACTCGCAGCGCGTCGCCATGCGGCCGTGCTTGGAGAGCAGTAGCCCCTTCTTCTCTTTTGTCCGTGTCGCCGCCTGGATAAGCTTGAACTGCGAGCTCTCAAACACGGTCTAGGAGATAATCAAAGGTCAGTGAGGGATAGATACTAGCTGAAGACCGCTTCATTGTACGCATATCGTACCGTGGCTTCCTGGTACTTCTTCTTGGCGACCAAGCGAACGGAGTGCGCGAGTAGCGTGTCGGTGATCGTGTCCACATCAAACGGAAGAACCCACGCTACTTCCATCGTCGTTTCGATCGCCGCGCCGTTCGGAGTCGTCATGATGCGATTGCTTGAGCTCAGGACCTGTAGTTCCATCGACTCGAGGGCACGCGACGTCATTACCTCATCCGCCTCTCGCGAGAGCTCGTCCAGTTCCCGCATGACGCGCGGCAAGTCGCTCGACGGTGGCCCGAGATAGAGCATGTCTTCCAGTCGCGGGGCAGGGCACACGATCCCCTGCCGGGCCGCCAACAGCACCGCCTTCTGAGTGAGCTTGACGATCCGCCGCGTCGTCTGGACGTGGGCGTCGACGACCGCGCGCAGCTGAGCGTTCTGGTGCTCGGCGGCCGCGCGCTGCTGCTTCTGTCGCGTGGCGATCTCATTCCATCCAGTAGACATCGCGGCCCCAGAGCTCTTCGCACCTGCTTGCTCTGTGGTCGTCTGCCATCGACGGCGTCGGCGGTCGCCTCGCCCAAGGACGGCAGCGATCGGCGGCGATGGCGGCGCCGACGGAACGGAGCTGCTGGCGTCGGCGTCGGTCTCACCAACGTTATCATCGGTCTCCGGTATATCGTCGAAGAGACCCGCGAAGAAGTCAAGATCTCCGTCCACGTCGCCCAGCCGAGCGGGCGTCGCATGCAGCTCCGGACGCCCGTCGCTCGTGGCGCCGCCTGTGGTCATCGTCGTCGGTCGGGTGGCGAGGAGTTCTGACTGATTTTGACGTGGAGGTGGCGACATGGGTGCCAACTGGAGATAAAATAGTGTGGTGCACCAGGTTTTTAGGGCTACCTGAGATTTCGTCACACGTCACAGAACATCACCAAAGCCTTCTCCACGACGCGCAAGAAGGCGACCAAGTCACGCTAGCATTCTCCTCCCCGATTGCATCTTGTGGTTGGGTGCCCCGCTCACGAGCAACCTCGCGAACTTGTCCCATAGCCGACCGATGTTCCCATCCTTGACGCCGAGCATGAGTGGAACAAGGGCGCCAATATGAGCTTGGTCCAAGTGAGCCTCGACCTCGCCGGACCGATAAGTGAACTGGGTGGGCCTGCTTCACGAAATCCGGGGCTCCCACGGAAGCACAGTGATATCCAACGACAGGGTTGGTTTAGGCATGGTCTGCGAGGATCGTGTGTGCGTATTTCGTGACTTCGATGGCGGATTGCAGCAGTTCCAAACTACATGGGCTCATCGGTCAGCTCGCTCTTTCAGCATATCCACCGCCACAAGAGCGCCTCGTTCTATTGCCTCTCTTTCTTCGTCTAGTACATCGGCACTTTGTATGTTTGCTTGAACGCCTCCGGGTGGGGCGCGAGCGCGTGCTCAATGTTCGGGAAGCGGTGGCCAAATTTGGTCCACCACTGGACCGTGCGCCGCAGCCCCTCGAGCCACGACACCTTTTCGCGCCAACCCAGCGAGTGGAGCTTGCTCGCGTCGATCGTGTAACGCTGGTCGTTGAAGGGCCGGTCGCGCACGTACGTGATCCACTGCTTCTTGGCGTCGTGCTCGCTGCTGTGCGGTTTGAGGATACTCAGCAAGTCGAGCGCGACGCGTTCGTTCGGGATCTCGTTCGTACCGCCAATGTTGTACACCTGGCCGATCTCGCCTTGGTGCAGAATCACATCAAACGCTGCGACGACGTCCGAGATATACAGGTAGTTGCGCGTGTGGGAGCCGTCGCCGTGGATCGTCACGGGCCGGTCGCGCAGGATCTGGTTGATGAACTTTGGGATGAGCTTCTCCGGGTACTGGTGCGGGCCAAAGACGTTGTTGCTGCGCGTGATGATGGTCGGCAGCCGGAACGACCGCTGGTAGGCCTTGACGATGAACTCGGCGCCGGCTTTTGTCGCAGCATACGGGTTCGTGGGCTCGAGCACGTGGTCCTCTTTCATTGCGGCCGTGTCACTGTGGCCTTCGCCGTACACTTCGTCCGTGCTCACGTGGATGAAGCGCTCGAGCTTACCGTGGACACGCGCGGCTTCAAGCAGTACGTGCGTACCCAGAATGTTGGTTTTGCCGAACGGCAGCGAATTGCCGAACGACAAGTCCACGTGCGACTGAGCCGCAAAGTGGAGCACCGTGTCGATTGCCTCGGTGTGGAGAATGTACTCGACCAGATCCGCACACGTGATGTCACCCTTAATGAACTTGTAATTGGTCGGTAGCGGCAGCGGCACAGACGCCGCGCGGTCGCGCTGGCCCACGCTGCCTCTGTGGTCTGGCGCCTCGGCGTTATCTGAGACCGTGGGCGGCGTGAGTTCCAATTGGTCGACATCGCGCTGGCAGAACGAGCCGCGCAGCCGCTCGACCAGCTCGTCGTCCTCAATGTCGTCGTCGCCGGTAGCGGCGTCCGTCGCGCGGGAAGGCGATGCCGCTGGAGCAGCAAGAGGAGATGTCGCCGGCGCCTCGAAGGCCGTGTGGACGTTGCGGATGGACGAGCAGTAGTCGAGCGAGTCGAGGTTCACGACGTAGTACTGCGGGTACTTCTTCACGAGGTGGATCACGACGTGCGAGCCGATGAAGCCGGCGCCACCCGTGACCAGAATGCGCTTGGAGAAGTGCCCGGGCGCCGCCATGCTGCTTGACGCTCGCGAAACGAATTGGAAGTGAGCATTGTCGCCACGGTATCCGTTAGCAGGGTTACGTATGTCGACTATAGTGCCACGCTCCGATTGAGTGACTATGTATACCGATGGTGTATACTGAGCGTCATCTATGATGACTCCCCCGGCAGAGTGACGGTTGGGTGGAGCACCATGACTCCTAAATCAGTAGTCATTGTGAGTTGGGTACATGCTCTTAGATCTGATGGTGAGACCGTGGCAAAAGAACTGCTCTCGCCAAGCCACGCTGGCGAGACCAGAGAAGCACGATGAGCGCCATGGACGCGGCGCCTAACGGCAGCGGCCCGCTGGGCGCGGCGCTGCTGGCGCTGGACGACGCTGACGCGGACTTTGAGTTCTTCTCGGGGCTTTTCGACGGCGACGACGACCTCGGTAGCGGCGTCGACACGACCGACAGCGAGTCGTCCGAGAAGGCGCCGCCCGCGCAGCACATGACCTCGGCGCGCAGCGACCGCCGGCGCCAGCGGTGGCTCGCCCCGTCGCCACTGGAGATGAAGAAGGATCTGTCGGTCGTCATCCGGCTGCCCCCGCCCCCGACGGTGAGCCGAAGTGAGTCTGGAGCGACTGCAAGTGAGACCCTGGCGCGCGCGTGGGAGGAGATCGCCAAGAGCCAGCGACAAGAGCGCAAGGTTGCCGAGAGGGAGAACGCCGAGCTGCGCGAGCTGCTTCGAAACCAAACGCTGGCGATCCAGAAGATGTTCAAGCTCACGCAGAAAGTCGGCGATCTCGCGCGATCGCTGCCCCGCGACGAGACTGAGTACCTCGGGCCAACGATGACGCTCGACCAGATCGGCGAGGAGCTCGACGTGCTCGCGCTAGGCGCTGACTCGGTGTTCACAGCGGGTGCATTCGCGTCGGGAGAGCGGGAGTTCCGTGAAATCAACTATCGGCGCGTGGATTCGATGACCGGGGACGCGATCCAATTAGAATTAGACACGGCGTGGCTGCTCCCATTCCCCGTCGAAGAAGTCGCAAAGGCCGCATGGATACAGCTCTCACGAACGACCCCCAAGGACAAAGTCTATAGCATCAAGGTGAGCTAGCGCCCTCGTTCCGATGCACCGGGTATGGTCGACTCTGATACTCACAGCGCTTTGACCTCGGACACAGGAAGTTCACAAGGACTCGGAGCTGATCGTCACAAATATTGTGGCCGGGCCAAAGGAAGACGACGGAATCTCCGCTGTCATCCACACCCAGATCGCGATGCGGTGCCTTCCGCCGGCGGTAGACGGATCAATTCTTTTGGTCATGAGCTCGCACGCTCGTTTTCTCCAGCATGGCCACACGTGGGTCGGCTCCTCGGAGGGAGAAGCCTACGTTCGCGTGACCAGTGTGGCCGGCGCCAACGCGGCGCAGCTTGCGAGAGTTGAGTTCTGTCGTCGCAGCCGCGCGCAGCCCCCCGCCGAGGCCAATCTGACGCCCGCGGAGCGCGCCAAATGGATCAATGTCGCGATGTCTGGCCCCATGAAGAACTCGAGCCAGCGTGTCGACAACGTGGTGCAGGCGCTCGAGAACCTGCTGCTCACACCCTCGGGCAAGGAGACATGAGGATTCGCGACTTCCTAACGTTACATGGGACAGCGCGCTTGATAAAGTATATGTGCGGTTCAGCGATACACGCATGTTGAAGTGCATTAGAGGGGGAGGAGGGGAACTAGCTCACATACTAGTGCACAGGAGCTACGACAACAACATCGTCGATACCCAAGTGCACTATCCTTGCATGACAACATCGTTGTGTTCGCAGGGCAGAATTGTCGGACCAACTCGAAGGCGAACGTGGCGTCACTGTCCTGGGGAATCTTACGTCATGGCTCCATCGCGGTTGGTTCATGACAGACTCGCTCAGCGAGTCGCTGCCATATCAACACGGCTTTGCAAGCGAGCAGCTGGGCTCAACTGAACACAGTTGATTTGAGTGCGCGAGGCCACGGCCGAGCCACTTCTGAAGCCACCGGCGAGCGACATTCGTGCCCTTCAAGGGCTCGCTGGATTCGAGATCTACGGCGTGGGTGCCAACGAGATGTACCCACGCACCCCAAAAAATTGCGTGCATTGCCGAGATGGTCGAAAAGAACAAGCGGTACCAAACAGTCGAACCCCAGCTGCGCGTCCGCGACCAATGTCCGATGGTCAGGTGAAGACAAGGTACAAACGTGATTCATCCATGGTGATGAATTTGTGGCGCTGGACGCACTTCGGTGCTGGTGTGGGATCTTACAATCCACGAAAAGCAGGCTCTCGGACATCTCTCACTCGCGCCGCTACACCAGCGAAACCGCTCATACCGCCAAGCTACACTTGTTCCGTCTTGCGAGTCTCGCGGCCACACGTGAGAGATATCACGGACACCTCAAATCCAAGCTTATGAACCTCATTACTCAGAAGAGTCAAATTACATCGGATTTTACATTGGTACAAGGCGGGATCTCAAAAATGTCGGGATTCGCAGGACTCTCCGCGTGAGAGATCCCAAGTCCGGATCAGCGCGAGGATGGCACAGGTGTGTGCAGCACCAGGGCCACGATCTCAAAAATGTCGGGATTCGCAGGACTCTCCGCGTGAGAGATCCCAAGTCCGGATCAGCGCGAGGATGGCACAGGTGTGTGCAGCACCAGAGCCACGATTCCGGCTGTGGGTTCGCGTGGTCCGCCTCTGCACGGACCTCTATCAATTGATTCATATGTAATACATGATCTACCACGATGCTCGTACGTAACGTGATTTAGGTAGCAAATTCATCTTAATAATACGATATACATTTGAAAATAAATGACTTAGAGAGATGTGCGCCTCGACTCGTGGGTCCTTCCACAACTCACTCGCCGGCAATGCGAACCTCAGCTCCCTCGAGCCGCTGGCGCGGCCACGCCACCCGGGACCACATCGCAATCCTCCACCCCGCAAGCACACGAGACAACACCACACGATGGGCCAGACCGCCTCGCTCTTTGACGAGCCCATGCCGACGTGGCACGAGGTCGACGGCACGCGCACTGCCGACCGCGGCGCCGCGCGCCTGAACGACGTCGCGCCGCACAGCAAGCCCCACATGACGCTCTACACCAACCTCATGGAGCGCCGCAAAGTCGACGATGGCTCGCGCAACATCTTTGGTTGGCGCAAGAAGGACCCGGTCACGGGCGAGGTCGGCGACTACGAGTGGGTCACCTACGCGCAGTTCCTCGACCAGGTCGCTGTCATGTCGGCCGCGATGGTCCACGAGCTGGGCTTGAAGCGCCAGGAACCTGTCGGTGTCTTCAGCAAGAACCGGTACGAGTGGGTGCTGGTGGAGCACGCTGTGAACCGCATGGCGTACCAGCTCGTGCCGCTGTACGACACGCTCGGGCCGAACGCGATTCCCTTCATCCTCAACCAGACCGAGATGCGCGTGGTCTTTGTCGGCGCCGAGCAGTTCCCCACGCTCATGAAGAGTCTGGAGCAGTGTCCGCACGTCAAGACGGTGGTCCTGTTCGAGGATATCGACAACGTGCAGCGCCAGCAGGCGCAGGCGTGTGGCGTGCAGCTCAAGAGTCTCAGCGAGATCCTCGAGGTCGGCAAGACCAAGCCAGTGGACGCCGACCCGCCGCTGCCCTCGGACATCGCGACGATCGGCTACACGTCCGGCACGTCCGGCACGCCCAAGGGCGCGATGCTCACGCACGCCAACCAGGTCAGCGCCGGTCTCGAGGGCGGCTACCTCGCGCGGCTCGTGCCCACGGACGTGCACCTCTCGTACCTGCCGCTGCCGCACGTGCTCGAGCGCGCCGTGCAGATCCCGCACATCGCCGCGGGCGCCGCAATTGGCTTCTCCCAGGGTGACGTCACCAAGCTGCTTGACGACCTCGCGGCGCTGCGACCGACGACATTCGCGGCCGTGCCGCGCGTGCTCAACCGCATCCACGACCGCATCTCGCAGCGCGTGGCGGACACGGGCGGCATCAAGGCGAGCCTGTTCCACTACGCGTTCGAGGCCAAGCGCGCGTACCTCGCGGACGGATACGTGCACCACGCGCTGTGGGACAAGCTCGTCTTCGGCAAGATCCAGCAGATGATCGGCGGCCGCGTGCGTGTCATGATGAACGCCTCGGCGCCTATCACGCACGACTGCCGCGAGTTCCTGCAGATCGTGTTCTCCTGCCCCGTGATCGAAGGCTACGGTCTCACCGAGACGAGCGCCGTGACCAGCATGAGCTCGCAGGTCTTCCCGTCCGGTCCGCACGTCGGTGGCCCCGCTCCGGGCGTGCAGATGTGTCTTCGCGACGTGCCGGAGATGAATTACACGAGCAACGACAAGCCGGCGCCGCGCGGCGAGATCTGCGTCAAGGGCCCGAACGTCTTCAAGGGCTATTTCAAAGATCCGGCGCAGACCGCCGAGTGCTTCGACGCCGACGGCTGGTTCCGCACGGGCGACATCGGCCAGTGGAACGCGGACGGCACGCTGAGCGTGATCGACCGCAAGAAGAACATCTTCAAGCTGTCGCAGGGCGAGTACGTCGCGCCCGAGAAGATCGAAAACATCTACATGAAGAGCTCGCTGGTCGCGCAGGTGCTGGTTTACGGTAACTCGCTCCAGGACTACCTCGTTGGCGTGGTCATCCCGGACCGTGAGGTCGTGGTCGAGTGGGCCAAGCGTGAGAACCTCGGCAGCTACGCGGTGAACGACCCGGAGCTCACACGCGTGCTCACATCGCCGGAGCTCAAGCAGGCGATCATGGACGACCTTGAGCGCGTCGCAGTCAAGCATGGGCTCTTCCGCTTCGAGCGCGTGCGGAAGATCCGCGTCGAGACTGAGCTCTGGTCCGTGGAGAACCAGCTCCTCACACCGACGTTCAAGATCCGGCGAGCGCAGCTCAAGGAGCGGTTCGCCAAGGAGCTCGAGAGCATGTACGAGGAGAAGCGAGTGTAAACCAGTTGAACAATGCGCACAAAAATGATATTCGGTAGTCACCCACAGATATCACCTAGATCTTAGTTACCTCAAGGTGGATGTTGAGTCGTTCGCGCCGCTGAGGATCCCGAACTATGTGGGCGCTAGCACAGGTTCGAGACCCCAATCACGTTCTCCAATCGGATCAGCGACATCACTCGAAGTCCAATCTAAAACTGCAGGCGAGGATCCCGAACTGCGATGCGAGCGCTCCACTTGTCGTTGCTTCGGAGTCTGTTTATTTTTGATCGCCGTGCAGAACAACGGGGCTGCTCAGTCGAGGAATTGCTCACATTCCATTTGGCACCTCCAAGGCATCGTCCAAGGCCGCCCATGAAGCTTCTCATCGCCACACTTTCGCTGTGCGCCGCCGTGTTCGCGGGCGCGGACGCCGCTGCGGTTGAGAATGTCCACAGTGGGCTCGTGAGCGATCTCTTCAAAGGCGCGTGCAACATGGGCACGTGCGAGACGCTCAAGAACGAGTGCCTCAAGACCGGCACCAAGACCGAGCAAGAATGTGTGGCGTACCAAGTCCACTGCCTCCAGCACCTGTGCATGGGCCGCCACGCGCGCTAGACGCTCGCCATGCACCATCTCTTCCCCCTTGCACTTTCCTCTAATACACTTGGGTTCAGTATGCACGACAGAGACCAACACTCGCGGTGACACATTTGCCGTCCTTCATTCGCAAATGTCGTCCCTCTTTGCGGCAGCATTTTCTTTTTGCGTGGCCCAGGCACAGCAGAGCCGTCCAAGACGAGCTCAATGGTGGCGCAGCGTGGTGATCTCGTGTCCGGCGATGCCCCTGCGACGAGTGCGGCGCCCCCAGCGGCTCACGTCGTGTTCCTCACCGCGAACGACATCTACAAGCTGCTGCCGGACGACCAAGGACAAGGAGGTGCGCCCAAACGATTCCAGGATATCGCCTTTGTGATATCCTGCGAGATCAGCTGATAATTGCTTTTGCAAGCGTGGCAGGCGTGGCGCAGTTCGCGACGCTGCTGAACCGCGTGCGCGCCGAGCTGCCGACCAACGCGCACGTGATTGTGACCGTGAATGGCGACTTCCTCTGGCGCACCGAGCTGGATCCTCCATTCAAAGCGTGCGTGCCGCCTCCGACATATTGGTCGGTTGATGGAGCCAACGCTGTAGAAGGCTCACGCTCTTTGGTTCTCGTGCTTGCTCAGGGAGATGATGATCGCAGTGCTTCGTGCCCTGGAGATCGACTACGTGGTGCTGGGCAACCACGAGTTCGACTTTGGCGCGCAGCGCTGTCTTGAGCTGTTGCCGACCATGCCCTTTACGGTCTTGGGCTCCAACGCACGGCTCCGTGAGTCGCGGGAGTTGCTCCCGGGCGTCGTAGACTTCGAGATAATCTCGCTGTCGCCCAGCGGCCTCAAGCTCGGACTCTTCGGCGTGCTCACGAGCAATCCACACGAGTTTGTGGTATCCCACGATCCGCTAGTCGTGTTCGAGCGCGAAGTGGCCCACGCCACGCGCTGCGTCCGCGCGCTGAAGTCCGCGGGCGTCGACGTGATTGTCGCGCTCACGCACACGCGCCTCGCAATCGACCGACTGCTCGCGCGCCAAGTGCCCGGCATCCACCTTATACTGGGCGGCCACGACCACGAGCCCGTCACCATGTTTGAG
>JAMFLL010000146.1:0-59393 GCA_027475725.1 Pythium rhizo-oryzae | reverse complement strand
CAGCGGTCAGAGCGCGACCGAGCTGTTCATGACCATGCGCACCGACTTCAAGAGCAACAGCGTGCCGCGCAGCTTCTACAAGCGCTTCCTCCAGAGCCTCCAGCAGCTCCACACATACACGGGGGCCACGACCGCCAAGTCCTCCGCCCCCAAGCCAAGCTATGTGCTGTCCACGAATGCAGGCGGCCAGCGCGAGTGGACGCTTGGCCAGGCGCGCAACGACTGCAACGTGTGTACGCGGCCGTTCACAGTGCTACGCGCGAAGCGTCGCTGCTGCGTGTGCGGCGCCAGTGTGTGCCGCAAGTGCCTGGTGCGCAGCCGCGACGTGCTGCCACAGGCGCCTCCGATGCTGCGTCCGGAGGACCGGAGCAACGCTGGCTCCTCGCGACTCTGCACGCTCTGCATCCAGCACCTGCGCGAGGACCACGAGGACGGCGTGTCCACGCCAATCCTGGGCGCCCCTGGCAGCGACGGCAGCCGCGACACGGGCGACGACATTTGGACCAAGTCCCCAAGCATCCACAAGCCGCTGCGTATGTCCGAGGCACCCACCGATTCGTCCAACAGCGAGATCTCGGCCTCGCTCAACAGCGTGCTGCGGCTCAGCGCCACGGGCAGCGACAGCGATGCCAGCTTCATCCAGGACGACGAGACCGACGACGAGGGCGAAGACGACCGCGGCCGCGCCACGCGGTTCTCGTCGCGTCCGTCCGCGCGGTTCTCATCGCTCTCGGGCGCCCCCCACCGGTTCTCGTCGTCGTCCTCGCGCAGCAGCATCGTGTCGCTCACGTCACCGATCGCGGTGGTCGGCGCGCCGAACGAGCAGATCGAGTACATCGACGACGAGGACGTGACCTACGAGGAGGACCCGGAGATGCTGAGCCAGCGCAGCGCCGCCGGCGGCCGCGCCGGCGACCTCGGCGACAGCGTGGTCCTCACGCTCGACACAAGTGAGATGCGGCGCGTGCGTGACGACTCGGTCGTCAGCGGCCGAAGCCGCGGGCTCAGCAACGTCAGCGCCAGCACCGGTAGCCCGGGCAGCGGCGTCGGCATTGGCGGCCGCTCGCTGTCGGTGGCGTCGTCAGCGTCCGAGGAAGTCTTCCAGTCCATCAGCTCGTCGCTCCAGGAGCAGGAGCTGCTGCTGCGGCAGCTGCAGGCCGCGGCGGCGCGCAGTGCACGCGGCGGCAGCGTCGCCTCGGACGTCGCCGTGCGGTGAGCGCGGCGCAAATATCGATAGCTTTGTCAGCCAAAAAGTATTATCCGCGTGTCGGTGTCGACACTTGCGTGTGCTGTAAAAGCGGCGCCGCCCGATCGAAGGGCGCGTGCCGAGCGATAATCAAAATACCTTACTACTGTACTAGTACGTAGCGGATCCGACGGTCTCACTTATTGTCCCCACCGGCCATGACGGCCATGATGGCACTGCCAGTGTCCCTGCCAGGCTGCCTGGGGCTGCCATCCACACGTCGCAGTGCCCGGCGGCCGCCACGGCCTCCGCTTCTGCTGGCAGTGCCACTGGCGTCTCAACAGGGGAGGAGGCGTGGGCGAGATGCGATGACGCGTCGTCGCGGTTGCCACTGCTCGCTGCGGTCGCTCGCGCAGCGACACGCACCGCCAGCGCCCGTGGCACTGCCAGCGGTTGGCACTGCCCGTGGCACCGGCACTGCCATCGGCTGGAACTGGCCGGTGGCTTCTTGCGGGCGGCGTCCACAGAGAGACGGCGGCCGGCGCGCATGTCTGCGCGGCCTTCAAGGTGGGCCGTGATCTATGCGGCGCTGCATCCCTTTAACGCCGTCAAACGCACGCGATTGGCTGAAATTCATTTCCGCCAATCAGATAGAGGATGATTCGCTATTTCGTCCAATCAAATCGCGCTCGACGGTCGTCAGTCCTCCCCCCTCCGTGCGGTTTTTCTCTCGGCTGTGGTTTCACACTCGCATACTCAAAGCGACTCTCTTGGCACAGTCGAGCCCGCCGGACGGACGGACGCGACGGCGCTGGCGACAGCTCCCCCGCGGCGCACGTGTCTCTTCCGCCGCCTCCCCTCCCGCGTGCCGCGCCGTCTCCGCTTGCCAGCGGTGCAAGTCCCGTCTTCCGACGCGCGCTGGTTGCTGCGCGGCGTCCATTTCCCCAAGTTCCCGTTTCAGACACTCCAGCATGGCGCAGGTCGTGGTGATGGAGGGCGCGCTGAAGAAGCGCGGCGCGACCATGCCGGTGATGCACGACCGCTACTGCGTGGCCACGCTCGAGGGCGGCGCCGTGGTGCTGCGCACGTTCAAGTCGCGCGCGGCGTACGCCGAGGCGCCGCACAAGCCGCTCGAGCCGGCGCAGGCCGTCAAGTGCGTCGGCGCGTGGGACGGCAAGGGCAACTTCCACAAGTACCCGTTCGGCTTCACGCTCGAGACGCGCGAGAGCAAGCTGCTGCTGTGCGCGGCGCCCTCGCGCGAGGCCCAGCGCCAGTGGCTCGAGCTCATGAATGCGACGCCCGCGGCACCGCCACAGGCGGACGACGACGAAAGCGGTACAAACGGCAGCCACACGACCAGCAGCGGGCAGCGCCACTCGCGCGTGGCCGACAAGACAGCGCTGTTCGACGAGGAGCAGGACGAGGAAGACGAGAACTTCGGCAAGGCTGCGGCGGCCGCGGTCCAGCACGCGCGGCGGTTCGAGCAGGAGCCGCTGCCGCACGCCGAGAACGACCTGCTCAGCGACGACGACGACGAGTATGGCGACGACGACCACGACGACTACGGCCAGGACGGCACCGGCTACGACAGCGACGACGACCGCCGCCGCCGGCCCGTATCGCCACTGGCGCTGTCGCCGCCCGCCGACAAGTTGCTGTTCCGCGCCGGCAGCACCGAGAGCCTGACGTCGTCGCTGGGCAACCGCAACGGCGACGAGCCCGACGACTGGGGGCTCTACGGCGACGACGCGCGCCAGGACGGCCCGTCGCGGTACGACGTGGTCGACGGGCCCGTGCTCTCGCTGGACACGGACCTGCTGAATGGCGCGCCCAAGGCGGCGGCGCCGCTCGCGAGCGACGACTTTTTGTTTGAACAGAACGGCCCGACGTTCGGGGCCGTCGTCGTGCCGGCGTCGAGTGGCAGCGCCGACGACGACTTTGTGGACCCGGTGCTGCAGGAACGGCTCGCGCGCAAGCAGAAGGAGAAGCAGCTCAAGCGCGTGACCAAGAAGCTCGAGTCGAACCGCGACCTGTACGCCGAGATGGCGGCCGCGCGGCTCAAGAGCATGCGCAAGGATGCAAAGACCAAGCCGCGTCCCTCGGTGGTTCACCGGCGCCGTGGCGAGGACGACGATGATGACGACGAAGACGAGGACGGCTGGAGCGACGGCGAGACCGTGGACGACGAACGGTAC
This sequence comes from Pythium rhizo-oryzae, assembly GCA_027475725.1. NCBI lineage: Eukaryota > Oomycota > Peronosporomycetes > Pythiales > Pythiaceae > Pythium > Pythium rhizo-oryzae. The sequence continues at coordinate 56,012 of JAMFLL010000146.1, read as the reverse complement.
CGCGCCGTGTCGGCGGCCGAGACGTCGCGCACCTCCAAGACGTCAACCCCAAGAGCGCACACACCGCATGCAGCCAGCTCGCCGACGTTTGAGCTGGAAGAGATCGACTCGGAGGACGAGCCGTTCATCAAGCGGCAGTCGTTGCAAGAGACGGCGGAGAAAAAGAAGAAGTCCAAGAAGAGCTCCAAGTCGCGCGATGAACCGGCTGTGGAGCAGCAGGAGGAAGAGCAACAGGTTGCAGAAGCCGCCGAAGCACCAGCCACGGGCGGTCTGTTTGGCGAGGACGACTTTCTCTTTGGCGAGGCGAGCATGCCCACGGAGTCGACTGTGCAGACCGATGCTCCGGTAGCGGAGACCGAGGAGGTTGATGAAGAAGAGGCGCGTCGTCGCCGCCGGGAGAAGCGGCGGCTGCGACGGCTTCAACAGGAGCAAGAGGAAGCCGCTCGTCTCGAGTTGGTGGAGCGCAAGCGACAGGCGTCCGTGAGCAGTGGGCCGCTGCCGGAAGAACCCGTGCGTCGTTCTAGCATGGACGACCAGTGGCAGCGAACTGCCGAGAGTCAGAAGCGCAAAGAAGAGCGACGACGTGCGCGGAAAGAGAAGGCGCGCCAAGAGGCCGAAGCCGCTGCGGCGGCTGAGGAACTTGCTCGCCAGCACCGTGAGGAGATGCGGCGTCTCGAGGAAGAAGAGCTGAAGCAGGAGCGACGCGAGCGCAAGGAGCGCAAGAAGCTCAAGGAGAAGAACGCGTTGGAGAAAAAGGCCAAGGAGCTCAAGAAGAAGGAGGCGGAGCTGCTTGCGGAGGCTGAGAAGCTCAAGCAGTCGCAGGAGGCGCTCCTCAAGGCTGACGAGATCAAGGACGTGTCGCGCAAGACGAAGCGGCGAGATAAGTACACGTCCCCGACCGAGCGCATTCAGCGTCGCGACAAGGAGGTCGAGCAGGCTGCCATGGCCAGTGCTAGCAACAGCGAGGCCGCCATGTCCACTGCCCTGGTCGTGGTTGAGCCTCCCCCTGCCGCCGTGTCGACTGCGACAATGACCGAGCCAAACTCGGTCCCAACTTCTTCCGAGGCTGTCGAGCCTGCGGCTGCCGTCGTGCCACCACCAAATGCTCCTGTAGCCCAATCTGCTGCCCCGACGGCGACAGCGGTTGCGGCTGAGCCTGTCGCAACTACTACGCCTCCGCTCTCGGCTCCGACGGCTCTACCTATGGCATCAGACGCGGCCAACCCAACACAGACCACCATTCGGATGGCACCTCAGAGTGCACCGACAATGCAAGCTCCGATGGGATTCCCGCAACAGGCTCAGTTCGCACCTGGCTACCCGGGGGCCACGCCGTTCGCCATGCCCATGACGTACGCGGCGCCGTACTCGGCCGTCCACTACACACAGGCGGGCTTCCCAGCAGTGCCGTACGGCCCCGGTGTGGCTATGCCCACGCCGTACTACCCGCACTTGGGCTACGTTGGCGGCATCGCGCCCATGAGCGCGCCCGCCCAGATGCAGGCCTTCGCCATGATGCAGCCGCCCTCATCCTCAGCAGTGTCATCGGCGGAAGAAGAAGAGCGGTTCATCGGCCCGCAGCTGCCGAGCCCCAAGAGCTTCCACGTCGACCACGCACCCGGACCAGCTCCAGCGCCTTCACCGGTGTCATCTTCAGCCCCGGTCAGCAAGGCGCCCAGCTCCATTGGGTCACTACCAGACCTTCCCGATGTCGCTGCATTCTAACCGACGAGCACTCGGGTGTCGTTGGAAGGTTTCGCTGGCTTACAGTCCTGCGTGTTGTAATTTATTCTTTCATGATTGTGCTTCCCCGTTCGCATCATTATCGTTGCTCATGTCTTTCAAACCGTGCAGATATCGCCGGCCCCGAGAAGGGCCGAGGGAGTGAGAGCGAAATCGTGTGGTTTTCGTTTGTATTTCTATCCAGGCCAGACCAAGCGGCTCACCAGGCGGCGCGTATGTCTAACTTACTGCAGGTTGCGCATGCCCTCGTCGAGCCCCTTGACGACCTGCTCGTACGTCGGGAAGCGGCGCGCGTCGCCGTGGTACACGACGCTCGGCTTGTGCTGCATGGCCTCGCGCATCACGCGCTGGATGTCGGCGGCCGTGACGGCGTCGATCTTGGCGCACACGGCCTCGGGCGACTCGCGCGCGCCGTACGTGAGCAGCTGGCGGCCAATGTCCTCGTACAGGATCATGCGCGACTCGAGGTTCATGAGCACGCTCGACTTGAGCTGGTTCTTGGCGCGCTGGAGCTCGAGCGCGTCCACGGGGAAGTTGGCCACGTGGAGCAGCTGGTTGAGCATCAGCGCCACGAGGTTGCTCGTGTGAGACGGCGCGCCGGCGCCGTAGATGCCCAGGAGACCCACGTCGTTGTGGATCGACGAGAACGCAAAGGCCGACTCGACCCAGTAGAACCGGTTGAGCACGCTCGTGTACAGGCGGGAGTACATGCCCTTGCCGGGACCGCCGGCCGAGAAGCTGTCGCCGCCGCCGAGCAGCGTGTGGAGCACGCACACGGGCACGAGGTCGTCGTCGTGCCAGCCGCCAGTGGGGAACGCGATCGACACGTAGGAAAAGTCGGTCTCCGGGTTGTCGAGCACGTGAACCCCGCCGCGGTAGGCCACGGGCGCGGGCTTGGACGCCGGTGGTGCGCTGCTGGCGGTGCGCGGGTCGGCGCGCGCGACGCCGGCAAAGTGCGTCTCAGCGAGCTCGACGAGCGTCGCGTGGTCAATGCCCGAGCCGGCCACGACCATCTTCTCGGCGACAAAGTGCTTGTTGCGGAACTGCTGCACAGCCTCGAGCGAGATGACGTCGATCTGATCGAGCGGGCATTGCAGCGGGCGGCCGAGCGCCTGGTCGGCGCCGTACGCGGCCAGGTGGATGTACTCCTGGAGCAGCATCTGCGGGTTCTCGTGGAGGTCCTCGGTTTGGATCTGCATGATAGTCTTGATGGCCTCGACATCCTCACGCGTGACCTCGACGTTGAGCACCGAGTCGGCGAGCAGCTCCACGGCCTTCGCCACGTTGTCGCGCAGCACGTCCACCGTGTAGATGATCTGCTCGCGACCGCAAGACGAGGTCGCGAGCGCGCCGATCGACTCCATCTCGCGCACGAGCTCAGCGTGCGAGCGCGACGGTGTGCCTTTGAAGCCCAGGTGCTCCAGCAGGTGCGTCACGCCGACCTCGGCCGCGTCCTCGCAGCGCGAGCCGGCGTCCACGAAGATGCCGACCGTCGCGGCCTGGCCGTACGTCTCCTGCGAGATCACGCGCAGGCCGGACGGCAGCGTCGTGATCTCGGTCTGCGGCGCGCGCAGCTGGCTCGCCGGCTTGAGCTGCGGCAGACCGGGCAGCTCGTCCACGAGCGAGAACTGCTTCTTGGCCGTGGGCGACAGCTCCGGCTTGAGGATGCGGCTCGAGTCGGGACGCTCGAGGTCGTCGCGGCCGAGCGGAGACGAAGCGGAGGACGAAGCGCCGGACGGTGGCGCCGCGACGGAGAACGCGCGGTGCTCGAACGTGCGCAGCACAGCGGAGCCCACGGGCGCGCGCGCCGCGCGCCGCAGCAGCAGCGACGGACGCACGAGCTTCATGGCGAGCGAGGACGACGCGATCGGAGCTTTTGATGGGCGCCGAAGAGCTCCAAAGTTGTTTGGTGTGTCGTGGGGCGGACAAGGGTGTACCCGTTTGGGGGTACGTTCTGGGATGTAGCAGCGTACCCTGTTTATGGTACATGTTGAGGTTACACAGGGCAGTGAGTTACGAAGGGGGTACGCAGAGCACTGGTTACGGAATGTACCTAACGTACCCTGGTCACGTTCCCACCAATGGAACCTTGGAACGCGAAGAGCTACAAACATTGACCAACGCAGCGGGGGAAGCATGGGCGGCGGCGGGAAGCGCAAGCAGACGCACTGGGCCGTGCGCCGCAAGAACAAGCAGGCGCGCCGCGACGGCGACGAGGGCGGCGGCGAGGGCGCGGCGCGCGAGGGAAAGTCCAACGAAGGCCTGGACCGCCGCCTGGGCTTCCCGGAGGAGATCCACCCGGGCTCGTACGCGGCGCAGCGCAAGCTCGCGCGCGACCGCGGCGAGCTCACGGACGCGCCCGTGGTGCCCGAGGCGCCCAAGCGCCGCTACGGCATGTGGATCGCGTTCTGCGGCAAGGAGTACTCGGGCATGCAAATGTATGGCGCATCCGGTACAATTATTGTGGACAATTTATTGCATCACATATTCACGACAAGCGCTTGTTTGTGCTTTCTTTGGCAGGAACGAGGGTGTCAAGACGATCGAGGCCGAGCTCGAGCGCGCGCTGTTCGCGGCCGGCGCGATCGCCGAGACCAACTACGGCTTCCTGCAGAAGATCGGCTGGAGCCGCGCCGGCCGCACGGACAAGGGCGTCCACGCGGCCGGGCAGATGGTCACGGCCAAGCTCCACGTACCCGATGACGTCCCGCGCTTCATCGAAGCCGTGAACGCCCAGCTCCCCGCGGACATCCGCGTGATGCACATGGTCACGACGACTAAGAACTTCAACGCCAAGATGGCCTGCGACAAGCGCACGTACGAGTACCTCGCGCCGTCGTTCATGTTCGCGCCGCGCGACATTGTCGAGGCGACGCCGGCGGCGGCGGCAGCGTCCGAGGGCGAGACCACTGAGGTCCAGAAGAAGGCCTGGTCGCTCGAGCTGCTCGAGCGCGACGGCGACGGCGAGGGTGACGACGCGGTCGTGGTGGACCCGTCGACGCTCGCCAAGCAGCGCGCGTACCGCATGGACGACGAGACGTACCTGCGCCTGCTGCGCGTGCTCAAGGAGTTTGAGGGCACGCACAACTTCCACAACTACACGTCGAAGCTCGAGCCGTCGAGCCCCAAGTGTCAGCGCTACATGATGTCGTTCAGCGCCGACCGGCCGTTCGTGGAGAACGACATGGAATGGGTGCGTCTGCGCGTGCAGGGCCAGAGCTTCTTGCTGCACCACATCCGCAAGATGGTGGGCACAGCGTGCGAGGTCGTGTCCGGCGTTACCTCTATCGATGCCATTGAACGCTCGTTCGCCCCCGATAAGATGGACCTGCCCAAGGCCCCGAGCGTTGGGCTCTACATGGCGCAGGCCCATTTTGAGAGCTACAACAACAAGATCCAGGAGTCGGCGCAGACGTCGCACCACCCGCCGCTTGACTTCAAGGGCGACGCCGCCGTGTGCGCGCGCATCGAGCAGTTCAAGAAAGACGTCATCTTCAAGCACATCATGGCTCACGAGGAGCTCACGCGCACATACGCCAAGTGGATCAAGCTGCTCAGCTCGCTGCCGTTCGACTACGTCGCACGGCCGCTCGAGCAGTGGAAGCGCGAGAAGGCCGAGCTGTCGGCCATCCAGGGTCTCCGCAAGCGCATCGAAGCCGAGCGGGAGATGCGCAAGCGCGAAGCCGAAGGCGCGGCCGAGGCGGAACCGAAGCAGACAGCGGCCCAGGACGACGACGGCAACGTGTCCGAGTGATCTTTGACAAGTTTGTTTCCCCCGTAGACTCGTAATCCATCAAGTTTTTTCCTTCCGGTGCTGGGTCCGTTGGCCACGTAACCCGCTTCTCGGGCTTTTCGTCACCATCGTATTCTCGCTCTTTTGGTCATGCTCTGATGACAACCAAGTATAGCTTCTGGCCGCTCAGATCGGGAAGGTAGGATCCCTGCTCTTGCTCTTTGTCTGCGTGTCTCCTCCTTCATGTCCAGCCCAGAGTCTCGGATTACCAACCTGGGCGAAGCATGGTGCTCAAGTTCTGCGGCGTCTCGGTTCGCATGGACGACGAGGATCGCGACGCGGCCTCGCTCGGGCGCCAGCAGCGCCTCCAAGAGCTGCTTCGCGGCGACAGCATGCACCGCACGTCGGCAAAGTTCAAGAAGGAAGTCCGCGTCTTCTTCGACTCGAAGCGCCCGCACGGGCTCACGTTTGATGGCGACGACGAGGACGACGACGATGCAGCTCAAAACCGCGGGTACACGTGCCGCGTCGCGTCCATTAACCCAAACGCCGGGGAAGTCGCCAGCTACAACGCGCGATGCCGCGCCATCGGCGACTACGCGCACGTGGTCACCGAGGGCATGCGTGTGCGCGCCGTGGACGGCGCCGACATGAAGGGCGTTGCATTCGACGATGTGGCCAAGCGCGTCACCACAGGCTGCGCGGGCTCGGCCGGCTGCGCCGTGACGTTCGCGGACGTGTCGTCACCGCCGCTGTCGACACCCACGCTCAAGACGGTCGGCACGGTCGTGCTGGCGGCTCAAAGAGCCAAAATGACCAAGTTGGGATCACCTCGCTCGCCGTCGCCGAGCAGCCCGACCGCGAGCCGCGCGCGCTCGATCTTCAACGCGAACGCGAGTCCCAAGGTGAGCAAGTGGTCGAGCGTACTCACGGCCGTGGGCGAGAGCGTCAAGGCGGCGCATACGCAGTCGTCGCAGTCACAGTCGGACGTGCTCGCGAGCGACCTGACCCACAAGAACGCCCACCTGGAGGCGCAGCTGCTGATCTTCAAGGGCCGACTCGCTGCGCTCGAACGCGAGAAGGCTGCGCTGGAGCAGCAGAGGAGCGAAGCCACCGAGCAGCTCGAGAGGGGACACGCGGACCACCAGGAGCTGCTCGCGAAGTTGCGCGACTCTGAGGCCCAACGGGCGAGCTCCACGCAGCGTTGTGACGAGCTGGAACAAGAGACTGAGGCACTGCGCGCGGAGGCCGCGGTATTGCAGGCTAACGCAGACGCCCTCCAGCACGCATACGACGGCGTGTTGCTACAGATGCAGGAGCTCCAGGCGGAGCACCGCGACGTACAGCACCAGGCCGAAGAGCTCCACGCGCGACTCGTGGCTGCGCAGCTCGTCAAGTCGGAGCTCAACGAGAGGCTCACGCTGCTCGTGCACGAGCAGAACCAAGAGCGCGCGGCGCTCCAGACGCTCCAGGCTGAGTTGTCGGCGACGGACGGCGACGCACCCACGACGGCGATCTCCCTGGCGCAGCATCTGCTGCGGTCCAGAAATGCGCTGCGCGCGCAGCTCGAGGAGCTCCAGATCGAGCTCTCGTGTCACGAGACGACGATCCAGCATCAGCAGGACGCGCACATCGAGCTCGAGGACAAACTCGCAGCGCTCACGCAGATCAACGAGTCACTACGAGAGCAAGTGCGCGCGCTCCTCCCGGCCGCACAGCAAACTGAGACCGCTACGCGTGAAAGTGACACTGTCGCGCCAGGTGATACTGAGGCCTACAGATCCGACATCCGGGAGATGCAGCAACAGCTTGGCATCGAGCGCGCCGCGACCGCACGCGTTCAGGCGGCGCTGCAAGTGCTCGAGGACAAGGCCCGCGCCAAGCTTGAGCAGCACGCCAAGGAGCAACTCTTCCTCGCGCAGTTCAAGGAGCAGCTCGTGCGCGGGCTTGCGGTGACCAAGTACGGCGCGCGCGGCAACCCGCACGTGCGAGTGCTGTTCTCAGATGCACAGTGCCGGTGGCTCTCGTGGCGTGACCCGAGCGACGGTACCTCGAGCCCGCGCGCGGACGCGAAGGCTGAGGCGCTCGACCTCGTCGAGGTGCTACTGGGCGCGCGGACCGAGATCTTCGCGCAGCACAAGCCTGTCGCTGGTATTCTGGCACCCATGCCGCACGCTCGACCTCGAAGTGGAGACCCGCGACCGCGCGCTGTTCCTGCGGCGCGGCTTTCGCTTGCTGCTTGAGGAAGTGGCTGAGAAACGGCGCCTCCATGAAGACGAAGATGCGGCTATCAAACAGTAAAATAAATCAAGAGAGCGAACGTGTTCCAGCTCGTAGAAATGTCTTAGGATTGCTCTCCAACAGGTACACACACCGCAATATGGAGCACGCCCGTCCTCTGTGCATGATGCCTACCACACAGGCAGTGTGTTCAGTGGTTACTCTTGATCCCTGTTACCCTGCTGGTGCTCGGCCTCCGTGTTCGGGGATTCATAGACAGGAGCCTCCTGAATCGTCGGTGTCTTGCTACCCATCGCCATCATCGGCGAGGGTGCCTTCTGGACCGGCGGCAAATCTGTGATGCAGGGGGAAGATCGTTTCGGATTGTGAGGCGGCATGTCGTTGACAATGGGGGCTGGGGCGCGCTGTGTTGGATCAGGGTGGATCGACGGGGAAGGCGAGCGAAGAGTCCGCATGCTGCGATTACTGCTAATGCTGCTGATTCCACTCAGCCCACTGTATTGGGAGGACGCAGGCATGAAGGACGTACGCGAACGCTTCATTGCAGGAGGTACTCCGCCTGATGAAACGGTGCCGTTTTGATCCGTGGTCACTTCTTCGACAGCTTCGTCCAAAGCCCCGCCAATCGATACGTTGAGTGTTCCCTTGGGTACTAGCAACTGCATAAACTGGGCAAATGCTTCCTCCCATTCGAGTTGATTGCTTTGCTGAAGCACTTGCTGAATTGTAGGCGAGCCTTTAATGTCCACGATACTGCGCTTCGACTTGCCGCGCGGGCGGGAAAAGTTCGGTGCAGGCGCGGTCGACAGCAGTGGTGCGGAGAGACGACGATGCAGCAGATCGCGGCGGTTCTTGTTGATTGCGTCCTTGAAGTACTCCTCCAGGGTACACTTCTCCCGAGCAATATCTTGGGCCATACGGAATATTACTGAGAAATACGGCTGCGTCTTGATGGCATTCAAGAGGTGCTCTGCGCGTAGTACGAACAGGTCGCAAGCACGAATGGTGGACACGGTGTAAAGACTCACAGAGTGACCCAACAGTCCTTTCTCACCGAAGTAGTCTCCCGCTCTGTAGCGAATCGCATGATACAGCGCCGGATTCGACGCGCTCCTTGTGAACAAGTTGCCGCGAACCACAAAAAACACTGCGCGGCAGACTCGGCCTTCGACAACCACATCTTCTCCGCGCGGATATCCTTCGAAGTGCAAGTGCTGAGCGATCGCGTGCAACAGATTCTCAACAGTAACATCAGCATTTGTGGCAATGGTGTCTTCGTCATCAACAGCAGACAAGTGACAAGCACCGCTCGCTTGCGTGAGTGGACGAAATACTCGGTCCATGAACTTGCTCAGGGGTGTCCTCGCAATGAATGTGATGCCTTCCGTGCGGACTGTAGCAGGTAAATCGTCGAAGATCGCTTGATAATCGACCCCAGCGTGAGACGACCACCACGACGTCAGGAAGGCGTTACAACGCAATTTGAGCTGTGGACTGAGTCGTTTTCTTGACATGAAGTGTTCGACTGAGATATGATTCTTCCGAAAGACGACCTCGTTGTCGATGTATAGCATGTAGAGTGTCGCGATCTCACCGATCATGAATGCCATGATGAGTTGTCCCACAAAGCTCACAATGACTGTGAAAGCATGCGTGAGCGTGAGTGTCGGGGTAAATGTCTTCGCTTTCTTGACAAATGCGGTCACCGCAAAAGCACAGCCCCGTAAGAAGCGCAGCACCAAGACGCTTGTATCGTCCGTGTTGTAAAGCAACTTGGAAGGCAGCCACGCTTGCCAATCATCCCCGAAACCGGCGTGCAACGCCACAGCAAGATACATGCAAGACGTCCAGTACATCATCAGCAGATAAAGCAGTGAGAGTGTAGCCAACCGGTTGCGCTCATACGTCACACTGCGGCGATTCACTTCCAGGCGGTAGTGGGGCAGGTTTGCCACCTTTAGACAGCGATTCAGCCGAAGAACCCGTCGAACTGCCGACTGTTGCGTACCAGTAAACTGGTCCGTGACCAGCTGCTCGAGTGGGAACGCAGCGAGTACATCCCAAAGAAGTCGCTCACGCTTGTACGCTTCCAGGTGATCTTGCTCGTACAACTCCATGGCAGTCAAGCTGTCTTGAATACGAAAGTGAAACCAAACATCCCACCAGATGACGACCTCACACAAACTCTCTATAGTGCGGGCTAAGACAGGGAGAGATGACCACCGTTCAAGATCATCATAAGCGCATCGATATGGCACAATGAGCGCAAGGTAAACTGTGCTGAACGTCACAAGGCGAAGCCAGAACAGGTATAATGGGCTTTGAACTTCTGCACCCTGGAGCAGGAGCACTAGCCAGTGGCGCATCTTGAGGGCAAGTGGTTTGACCCACCTGTTCACGAGTGACAGTGACTTGGCCTTCTTCATGACCCACTCCGTTGGTGAGAAGTGGCTACCGCGGCCACCTCGCGTGACAGTTAAAACAAGCTCTTCCATGTCCTCAGCGCGGGAGTTGATCAGATCAATTCGAGAATGAGTTCTGCGCAGGCTGCGACGCTTGCCTGGGCTCCCGTTTGGTGCCTCAGTATCCTCTTCTTGTGCCTGGGCTGCCAGTCGCATTAGACGTTGCTGCTCTTGCTGAATGGCCACAATTCTCAACACTTTATCTTTCCATTCAGGGAAACGCTCGAACACCATCTCCAGCGACTCACGCGAGAGCCTGTATAAAATACACGAAGTGCGCGCTTTCACATACGCATTTCGAGGTGCGTTAGTGAATAGGGCAGCCTCACCGAAGTAACTTCCAGCGGTAATCTGGTTGACTTTCAAAAGACCGCTCATCTCATCCACTTGCCCAGATGGCGCCACGTTCTCTGTCGTCGAGGTACTTGATCCTATCGGCGCCGCACCGGGCGGTAGTGGAATGTAGATATCTAGCACTCCTGTGAAGATGAAGAACATTTCCTTCCCTTCTTCACCAAACTTGCAAATGTACATATCCTTGACGACGAGCATCTGCGTGAATAGAGAAACCAGCATGCGTGTCACCGAGTCTTCCATGCCGGCAAGGAAGGCGACTTTGATGATCATCGGTTGAAGTTGAAACATTCGGATATCGACAAGTAAAGAGGGCGGTAGAACGCGCTCGAGAACGTGCTCCTGCGTAATCGAATGGAAGCGCTTGAAGAAGAAATATGTCTTGAACTTTCCTTCGATGCCTGGTGGAAGCTTGAAATGCCTGAGTAGATGTCGAAGCGAACTAAGGTTCGCAATGAAGTGTCGATTATCCGAATCCTGGAGCTCGAATACGTCGAGGAAGTTTCCAACAACGTAAGCGAAGAGAAAGAAGCCTGTAGTCATCGTCACGACACTGAAGACACACTGGGACACCGTCTTTGGAAGATCACCAGTGCTTGATGCTGTCATCAACCCGAACGACCAAAACACGGACGCGAAGTATTGCAGATTGCGAGTTCCGGTCTCGAGCTGCTCGTAGGGTAACCATCGATTCTCTGCAAAAGAGGACGCGGTTGACGGATAAATACCAGAGTTATGAGCAGCAAAGTCAAACCAAATGCAGCCAAATGTGTGCGAGGCGAGGAAGGTGTAGTAGACGAGTCGAAACAGACGTAGTTCGAAAGTACGTCGCACATGCTTGGCGTCGAGAGCACGAAATTGACTCGAAGATTTGAGAAGGCGAAGTAGCTTGTTGGCATTGACGATCTCGAGACGCCTTCTTGTGAGACCGATAGAGCCCACCCAATTGATGAGGAAGAATGGGATGATAGCGAGAACGTCAATCAGAAAGTACTTCGATCCAATGTAGTGGGCCTTGATTTGTCTCAGGCTCATCACTTTGTTCCCGTACTCGTAGAAGCCCAGTCTTGTCCGGATAAACATGTCAACCAAGAAGCAGGCTTCTAAGAACATTATGATTGCGTCTGACGTGACAAACTTCCGCGAGTTGTCAATACTGCCAGTATCGACGCCGTAGCATGTATGGTAAATCACCATGGTACTTTGCGCTGTCATGGCAATAAACACCCAAACCTCCCAGAATCCGATGAAAGAAGAATCTGGGTCGAAACATTCTTCACCCACGATGATTTTCCACGACATCGTCGATTTCGTCCACTGAATAAAACCCATCTTCTTTCTTGCACTTGAGCGCTTCAAAGCGCCCGGACGAACGGTCTTCGTTACTTCTGGCTCCTGATCGCCAGCTTTTTTTCGTGACGTGACTTGAAGACGCTTCTCTGATGCTCGCAACGCCGTTGCGAAGTCGGGGTATATCGACTGCATCGTTGACAGATGCTCACGAGACAAAAACACCACTATGGACCCACTGAGTGCCGTCACCTTCTCCTTGTGACCATTCGGTTGTACCGAGTTGTGATGATCGTCGAGTGCAGCCAAACCAAAACATCCGCCAACAGGGATCCGACGAGGCACGGAAGAGCCGCTATCGGCAGATATTTGACCCTCCAACAGGAAGTACAAACCGCTTGGGAAATCGCCACGACGATAGATCACCTCGCTTTGACCATACAGCACAAACTTCAGATTGTCGAGGAACAACTCTTCAACCTGGATTCGGGCTGTAATAAGAGCTTCCTGATGAGCTCGTCCTTTTTCCTCCGTCCAGATTTGGGGGAACAGCATGCCGATCGATTCCACAGCCGCCTTGCAAATACTTCGAACTATATCTCGCTTGATCGTCTCAGGCAACTCATCTAGGAGTTCTCCGAGGATAGCACCTCGATGGGATGACCACCAGTAGTCGAGGAACGAGTTGACGCGCTGATGAATCGGTAGTGGCGCCCCTTGGCGCTTCAAGAAAAGCTGGATGCGAGCTCGAGTCGCGAAAAACTCCTTCTGCTCCAATGCCGAGGCCGTGAATCGTTTTTGCACGTTGTCGACGACAATTGCCGTAATCAGAAACCCACTAAGCATGAACATTAAAGCGATGCCGTATTGTCTGTCGCTGCTTGGCTCAATGGTCTTGCCGAGTGCCGCAAGGACATTTGTCGCGTAGTACAGTGATCGAAAATACTGTTTCGTTTGGATACTCGAGACTTCGTCACTGTCAATCCCGTGATAGTTGCCATGGATATCAATGCAGGTGGTTTCGTTGACTTGGTCAAGGAAGATATCATCCGATGGGATCCATGCCTCATAATTTGGACTGAAACCTTCCCAGTACGTGATGCTGAAATGAAGGCATGCGACGACATGATAGAGCATCATGAGGAGGAATCCAAAAAATAATAGGCGCTGCTTGCTCTTCAGCACAAAAAACTCCTCCACTTCGGCAAAATGACCGACGATCCGCCATACGCGAAGCAACCTTGGAAGCCGCACGGCTGCATGTTGGATCGCCCATCTTACGCTATCGGTTTGAGTCACTGCAAACGATGCGCTGAAGACCCACTCGTACGGAAAAGAGCACGCTACATCCACAAGAAGATGACCACTCTTGACATATCGCTCTGCACTCCGGGCTGTGTCGAATATCATCTCCGAGTTAATGGCGAACGACAGATTCATGTTGACATAAATGTCAACCCAAAGAATGACGTCCGCGATAGCATTCATCACATGAATATACCATCGTGGGCGATCGAAGAGTGGAAATGATAGCTGTAGCGGGACAAGAACCCAGTTGTAACACAAATCCAGCTGAAGTATCACGAGCCACGCCATTCGAAGCCGACTTTCAGCATTGATACACCGTCGAAGGAGAAGCGAATTCCACCACCTTCTCGTCGTATTTGCTGGCGCAGTCATGCGCTGGATGTGGTCGTAAAAGCCTTTCATTGCATCCGGTCGGACCGAATCGATCGACCCCCTACCGAGACGCATAAGGCTGTTCTTGAGTAGCTCGAGTTGTGATCTGCTCTTATGTGCAAGCGTGACGCGGGTCTGACCTGCAAGCAAGCTGTCCGTGATGCTGCTGCGCCGATGAGTCAGCTTTGGCCCCGACGCTGGTGTAATCGGAGACGCTGGTGTCACTTTACTTGAGCGAGGATCCCTCCACGACAAATGGCGCGAAAGGCTTGGACGCAACACTAGCTGGGGGTGACTGAGTCCAGTAAAGTCCGTTTTGTGACCTGTCTCAATTGGAATGGAACCTCTAGTCGTCACCTCTACTGGAGAGGAGGAGCGCTTGGGAGTCTCGTTCGCCAATCGACTTGCTGTTGTTTTTCTGCGACCTTTCTCGGCATCAGAACCCGCAGCACTGCTGCCTTGCTGTCCTACACTGGCGCGCTTTTCCGCTTGTCTCCCCCTCCGACCAACTACCTCCATAAACGATGCCCGGGTGCTTTTCCGACGCGCTGTGCTGTCTGGTTGGTCTGTTAAACCGCTGGATTGCTCGTCAACCTTCGGTGGTACCAGTGCCGGTGCCGTATTGCGCATATCATCAACCGTTTTTCGAATGAGTTTGGCAAACCTCGGATAACCTTCCATCAAATTGTCGGTGTGAAGGCGTGACAAGCGATAAAGCGTACAATATGTAGCTGTCACCATCGTCGCAGATCGAGGAAGGTTCGCAAACACGGCCACTTCGCCAAAAAATGCACCCTTGCGCAATTCTCGTACTTTCTCGCCGTTTACAAGCGTGCTAACCACGCCTGAGTGGATAACGTACATGGCGTCCCCGTGGTCGCCTGCTCGGAAGAGCACAAATTGGGCTGGATATGACACGGTGTCGAGGAGACTTGTCACGGCTTTGATGAACTGTGTATCGCATCCTTTGAACACTGGGATGGTTGCCACGGTCTCCTGCAAAAGCTCAATCTGGATATCCACTGCAATCGAAGGGCACAGGAGCTTCGATGCTCCCCGGTCGTTTGCCTCTGCCTGAGCATAGTATCGCTTCAGATACCCCACGGCTTGATCTTGGAGTTCGAGCGGCACTCGGTGAAAGGAAAGCAAGTGTTTAAACTGGTTCACACGAGCCTCGGCTGTCTCGTTTTCGCCACCTTCACACTTGGACAAGAAGAAAAACGTCGCGCATAGATACGTGAACAGTGCGAAGCCGCACAGACTGGTCAAGATCGAGAAGCCAAATTCAAAGGAGGTGTGTGGAAGCTCGCCTTCGAAGAGCCCGGTGAGCATACCGAACGCCCAGAAGAGCGACATGAGGTACCGGCGCCGAGGCGTGTGCTCTTGTAGAGGGGCCTTCGGAAGCCAGTGGTTCGTGTGGTCTGTATCGTAGCCAAACGAGAAGCGCCCGCAGGCCACGATGTGGGAGACAAAAAGCGTCGTTATGAGCACTTTGCCGAGCTTGAGCAGCACGAAATACCGCGCGTAGAAGTCGTCGAGGTTTGCGATGAGTTTCGGGAGCCGCCGTAGCCGCAGCATCTTATGCAGTTCCAGACACGCACGATACTGGCGCGTGGCGACATTCGCCGGCAGCAGCAGCGCCAGCGGCGGCAGCGCCAAGACGTCCAACACAAACGCCCGCGACTTGAGGTACTTGAGTCTGGATTTCCTCCTGTCGCGGAGCACGTTGCCGTCCTCGTAGTAGCCCGTGTTGAGCTGCACGTAGATATCGACGCAGAACACGATCTCGCATATGTAGAGCATCACGAGCTCGCGCTGCGAGCTCAGCGTCATCGACGCAAGCGGATCGAGCCCGACGCCATGGTCGCTGCCGCTGCCTTCACTGGCGTGCTCGCCTGCCGCCGGCGGCGTCGCTCCGCTTGACGACAGGAATCGGTGGCTGGAGCTGCTGCCGCCCCCACTCAGTGTGCTGACGCCCGTGAAGACGAGGATGTACGGCAGGATGAACAGCTCGTAGAGGATACAGAAGAGCACGAGCTGCTGCCACGCCTGGATGAAGCGCGAGTTCGGGTCGAACGCGTTGCGGATCTCGGCGAAGAGGAACTCGGCGCTGCCCGAGCGCGGCCGCTGGCCGAACGTCTCGCGGAAGCTCGCCACCGAGCCGTGGAGGTCGCGCGAGGCCGCGCCCGCGCGCCGCACGAGCCGCGTCGACAGCAGGCGGCGGAGCATGAAAGGAGGGGAAACCGGCGGCCGACACCTCACGCGCCGGCGGCCATATTGCCCGTTGCCGTTGCCGCGGGGATTGCCGCCCCTCGGTTATTTAGACCACACGCGCACGACCGACCGACCGGCGGCTAAAGATAGCCCGCGGGGAGTTTAGACGTCAGCGCCGCACCGTAACCCCGCATTTTTGGTCGGGATTGTTGTGAGAAAGCACACTGGGCTGAGTCAAGTTTTCGTAACATTTGCGGTTCCGGAATCGCCACTAATCAGGAAATACCGAAATCGCTATTCCGGTATTTTCGCTTCAGGGTTCCGCAATTCATTTTTGAATTGCGGAGTGGGGCCGGACGAAAACCGGTATTTTACCGGTCTCCGACAAAGAAACGGATATCCTCGGCGCCGAAGAGCTCCCAAACTTTCCTGCTGACCCCAACCAGAAGCGGTCGCCCAAGCACCAAGAGCGCCACCATGTTCAAGACGTCGGCGCTGCTGAGCGCGCTCGCGCTGGGCGCCTCCTCCAGCGGCCTCGTCTCCGCGGAGCGCGCGACCGCGCTCTACCCGCACGTGCCGCTCGTGCTCTGGTCGCAGCGCGCGTACGTTCGCTTTGGCCGAGACAACCCGACGGAAACGAACCAAATCTAACCGCATTCTCGCGATGGCGCAGGACGCTCAAGGCGCGGGAAGCGTACGTGGACGCTGTCTTCGACGAGGTCGCGACCGCGGACGTGCTCCACACCGTCCTCGCGCGCGACTTGCACAAGGACAACTACGTACGTGGCGCTGGTTGGCGCTTTTTTGTGTTTGTTTGCTTCGCTAACGAGAGTGGTGTGGGATGCGAAATGTAGAATGTGCTCAGCAGCACCGCTGGCGCTGAGCCCACGGCGGAAGCGCTGTGCGTGTTCGTGCGCGAGAACCTCAAGTCGTCGCAGCTCGCAGCCTTTGGCCCGGACTCGTACGTGCAGTCGGCCGTGAAGACCGCGTCGTCGTCTGTTATCGTGGCCCACACGACGCGCTCGCAGTCGCTGACGCATGCGCTCGCCGGCGTGGACCACCCGATCGTGCCGATTGATAGTGTGGCGGAGTGGATCGAGTCGGCCGAGGGCAAGGAGCTGCTGTCCAATGGTAAGAGCGATCTCCTGGTCGTCACGATTCCCGGCGACGCAGACGAGCGTGAGCTGGGCGAGGCGGATGCCAAGATCAAGCGCGCTGCTGAGGCTCTTCTGGAGGCCTCAAAGGACGCAGGTATCGACTTCGCGCTCACGGGAAACTCTGCTCAGTCGATCGTGGTGAAGGACCCGTTCGCGCGCCGGAGCCGCCGCCTCGCGACCGGCCAGGCTGTCACGGCGGAGTCGATCATCTGCGATTCCGGCTACCTCATCGGCCTGTCCTCGACGGGCAAGGCGTACTGCTTCTCGCACTACGTGCACATGACGCCCGAGATCCTGACGGCGCTGATCTTTGGCTTCTTCTTCCTCTTCCTCGCGTACGTCGGCCTCACCGCGCTTCACGCGATCCAGACGCCGCTGCGATACCCGGCCCACGGCCCGCCCAAGGGCAAGGAGTTCTAAACTGCGCGGTGCGCGAGCCCTTGTCTTTGTGAAGGCAAGTTGGCCCGACTAAAGGACAGATCACACGAGCGAGACAGACAAACGCACAGGCGCGAGGCCGCGCCGACGCTGGAAAATGCATGATCCTCTAAACAACAACAATTTCTTCTCTATACACCTCGTCGCGTCGTTCTCTCTTCTAGCCCGGTGCTGGCGGTTGGGTCTTGCTGGCTACGGGAGCACACGAATGTTGAGCGAGCAGCCGTTGCAGGGCACGACGTCCACGCCGTCCTCGAGCTCCTCGCGCGAGATCTCGTACGCGTCGCCGCAGCGGCACGCGTGCGAGTACAGCACGTCGCCGTCCTCGAGCGGCTCGCAGCGCATGTCGCGCACGGCCACCTCGTCCGCTATCCGCACGTCCTCGACGTCGCGCTTGTGCAGCAGCTCCTCCTGCGCGAGCGCGCGGTCGTACGCGGCGCGCGCCGCCGGGTCGCGCAGCGCCTCGTACGCTAGCTGCACGCGGCGGAACGCGGCCTCGTCGTGCTCGAGCGGCTGCTGCTGCTTGTCCGGGTGGTGGAGCCGCGCGAGCCGGTGGTACGCGCGGCGCAGCTCGTCCGCGGACGCGTCGCGCGCCACCTCCAGCGCCGCGTAGTGCGTCATGGTGGCCAAGCAATCACGTGATCACGCCCGCGGCCAAATGACTCAACAGACGGGGAATGCCATCCATTTTGGGTCATTTCTAAAAACGTATGTGGTCATAAATGTAGTTTAACTGTTAATAAGTGCATTCGGTAGTGAAAAAACAAGTTATGGACGGCTATGTGTGTAATATTCCCATCTCCGGGAAGATGCGTGACGTCGCTTTGGAGCTGCTCGCGGACCCCCCAACGGCCATTGCTCGTTCCCGCATTCTCGCATTCGCCGCGCCACGCCCCCTACGCGCTGCGTGTCTGTCCGACGGACCCGAACAAGATGCTGCCGCTCGGGCTCTGGCACGTCTCGACCGAGGCGGAGCTCCACGCGTGGCTCACGAACGCGGTGTTCGTGCTGGCCGCGATCACATTCCTCTCGACGCTGAAGATCATCGCGCCGTATGGGCGCCACCTGCGCCCCGGGTGGGGCCCCACGATCCCCACGCGGCTCGGCTGGGTGCTCATGGAGAGCCCGTCCGCCGTCGGATTTCTCTGGGTCTACTCGTGGGGCGAGCACAAGTACGACACGACGCCGCTGCTCGCGGCCGCGCTCTGGCTCACGCACTACGTCTACCGCGCGTACGTCTACCCGTTCCTGATCCGCTCGAACAAGACCAAGCGCATGCCGCTCACGGTCGTGCTCGCGGGCGACTTCTACAACGTTATCAACGCCTACGTGAACGCGCGCCACCTGTCGCAGTTTGGCAGCTACGCGAACGATGACCCGCTGGCGCGCACATCGTTCTATGTCGGGCTCGTGCTCTTCGTTGTGGGCTTTGGTATCAACGTCCACTCGGACCAGATCCTGATCCACCTGCGGCGCCCCGGCGAGACAGCGTACTTGGTCCCACATGGCGGCATGTTCCGCTTCGTGTCGGCGCCCAACTACTTTGGCGAGATCCTCGAGTGGACCGGCTGGTGCCTGCTCGCATGGTCTCTGCCCGGCGCGTCGTTTGCCGTGTACACGGCATCCAACCTCGTGCCGCGCGCACTCACAAACCACCGATGGTACCTCGACAAGTTCAAGGAGACGTACCCCAAGGCGCGCCGCGCTGTGATCCCTTGGCTCCTCTAAGGTTTCCATCATCGTCGATGAGAAGGATATTCTCATCATCATTTTGAAGATCAACACGGTTGGAGATCAATCTCTGTTGTCTTTGTTTGCTCTCCTGCCCAACCTCAAAGCACCACAACACTACCACAACACTTATCATTCTTGCCGCAGCGCTCTCAGTCGTCATTAAGCTCAATGAGCTTCTCGACGCGCATGAGGATCTTGGTTAGATTGAGGATCTTGGATTCGATCCTTGCCTCCGTCTCCAGCAAGCGACCCTCAAATGTGCGTTGTAGCTGTGCAAGGCGCTGGAGAACTATCTCTTCAGTCGCCTCCTCGTGGTGCTGGCGGTGCGAGCCATTACGAGAGGCTCGGTGGTGGCCGTCCTCTCGGTATCTGTGACGGTCCTCGTGATCGTGATGGTGGTGGTTGTGGTGGTGGCCGTGCTTATTGAGGTGCTCGCGAACGCCAGTGTCACTACCACTATCGTCGTCTTCCTCTCCGAGCGTCGTATCTCGCTTGTCATGGTGGCGTGGCTCGCTGCTATGGGCAGAGTCTCTCTCGCCGAGCTCATCGACCGACGGGCCGGACGCGCGCCGATGTAAGACCAACGCTGACGCCTCGGCGATCACATCGCGTTCCGTGCTCGGTGGATGCGCCTGATGGTGAGATGGCCGAGTGGGACCCCCATCTGCGCTGTGCTTCTTGTGAGCCACCGCTGAGGTTTCCCCCGGATGAAGACGCGTCACATCCTGAGTCGGAGCATGGTGCGTGACCTCCCGGTCTTCGCTTATAGTAGCTGTGGTGACCACCGTCGTGATGTTGTTTGGCTGGGAAAGCGACGGGCGCATTACGGGAATCGGCGCCGTGGTCACTGGCGCCACGTGCGTCGTCACCGCGATTGTCTGCCTCATTGTCGGCTCATGGTGGGACTCCTGAGACGTCGGTGAGGGCGTGGACAGCGCGGTCGCCTTTTGGAAAATGTCCGTGCGGCTCGACAGCTTGCGGATCAGCGCGCCCATGGTCTTGCTTGGGCTCACGCGGCTGTCGGGAAGGATGGCGAGCGCTGCCGGCGTTGGTGAGTGGAGGTCCATGTGCTGGTTCATAAACGCGCGGTTCTGGAGCATCTCGAGGTCATGGCGAAACCGTGCGAGCTCCTCGTCCTCGAGCGTGCCGCTGTTGTCCGTGTCGTAGACCTGGATGATGTCGTCGATGTTAAGGTGGATGTCGGTCGTGACGGCGTGGAAGCGCTGGAGGATCGCCTGGATCTCCTCGCGGCAGATCTGCTTCTTGCCCTTGAGGTAGTCGACGTTCGACTTCATGGTCTGCTGCATGACCGACTTCATGACCTTCTGGAAGTTGGTGCCGATCACCGTGATCGGCAGCGCCAGCACGAGCATACCCGTGAGGATCGTGGCGATACCCACGATGCGCCCCGGGACCGTCACGGGCGTCATGTCGCCGTAGCCGACAGTCGACATGGTCACAAAGGACCACCAGAACGACTCGGCGATGCTCGAGTACGGGTTCGGGTCCACGCACACGCACACGTTGCTGCTGAGCGCGGCTGCACGCGCACCCGCGGCCGCCGCAGTGCCGAGAGAGCCCGAGTACGTGACGACGTTCGTGCCGTCGCAGTTGCCGACCCAGCCGCCGGCGCGGCAGCCGTCGGGCGTGTACTCGGCGAAGTAGATCGCGCTCGAGAACACTACGACGGCGATGGCCATGAGGAACACGAGCATGGACAGGGCCTTGATGGAGATCGCGATGGCCTGAACGAACACCTGGATCGCGGACGAGTACCGCGACATCTTGAGCACGCGCGCCACGCGCGTGAGCCGCACGATACGTATCGCGCCGAAGCTGCCGGCGTTCTCGACGGCCAGGATCGCCTCCATGTAGAATGGCAGGATCGCCGCGAGGTCCACCCAGTTACCTAGATCTGACAACCGCACAAAAAGATCAGTCTCACACGAGTATCGGAGACCATGGTATGGTTTCGGACCTACTCTTGATAAATCTCCATTTGCTGGGCGCCGTGATCGCTCGGAGCGCGTACTCGATCGTGAAGACGACGGCGCAGATCGTTTCAATAACACCGAGCGTGCGGCGGTGGCGCTCAAGCGTCCGGTCGGTCTGCGCGATGAAAACCATCGTCGAGAGCGTGATGAAAAAGAAGAGGCTGACCGAGAAGTAGTATGCCGCGGGGCTCGACTGTGGGTCGTCAAAGAACTCCCACACGCGGCCGCGCAGCGTGAGCGGTTCATCACAACCGTCGCTCCCCTGGCTGGGTTCGCCCCCACGGAACGACGACTGCACGTGTTTCATGGACGCGCGGGGCGACGGCACGAACGAACGCGTGGAGTCGCGGATCGGCTGCAGCTGCCCACTAAGTAGAGCCGAGGGTAGCGGGACGCTCTGGTCCAGCTCGGCGTGCTCGGGCGTCGGCGCAACAGCTGTAACGGACCGCTTGCTACGGATGCTGCTGCGTCCGATAGATGTCCTCAGGCGCGAGCTCATGCGGCGGAACATGGGGAAGTTCTGCTCCACGCGCATGAGACCGCTCGCGCGCAGCATCGACCGTCGGTTGGCCTCTCGCTCGATGACCTGCGAGAGTTTGAGCGCTGTCTCCGAGAGCCCATACGCCGGCACGATCGCGACGTGCGCCGTGGGCGTCGCGTGGACCGGCGAGCCCGTCGAGATCATGGCGTGTTGGTGGGATATCAAATGGAGTGCAGTCCACGCTAGCGCAGGCGCTCACGCCATACGAAGCACGCGTTGCGGTAAAAATGCTGGCCGCCGACCGTGAGCAGGACGGTGACGGTATGCAGCCGCTCGCGATGCGAGAATAGATTGGCATAGGAGTTTAAATCGGGCGGACGGCTATGCCGTGATCCGACAAGCCTATCTTAGCGCGGGCGGGTCACGCCACGACCACCACGCCAAGTCACTGCTGGCTGGAGTGAACGCTGCGCCACCACTCACAACCGGGCCGTCGAGCCCTCCCATGGCTGTGTCGAGTTGGCGATGCCGATGTGGGAACTCTGTCTCCACGACGGGAAGTGAGGACTAAAATCTGAGCTGAGTTCCCAAGAGGCGAAAGAGCTGATGGAGACAGTTGTGTGCATCCCCAAATTTGCCTTCCAGTCTCCAAGGAAGTGGCATGAACGCTTCTCCCACTTTGCTCAAGCAGCGAAGTGGAGGCCCTCCCCCTCCGCTGGAGGGGGCGGGGTCGCCTTGTTTCCGCCGGATCAATCCCAGAGATATATCTCTCGGTTTGACCGAGCCGCTAGAAACACCAAGGTAAACCACACTCCACGCGCCGATTGGTCGGATACGCCGAGTGGCTCCTCTCGTGGGTTCGCGCTGGTTGCGTGCGTGACCCACACGCTGCCCGCGACTCAGGTCGATAGTCCCCGAAACGTTGAGGTCCATGATGTGCTCGGGTGCCCGCCAATGGCGCTGCCCGACGGTGCAAATACACTCACGGCGAGTGTTTGGATTCACCCCTGGGCACCCAAGACACACCGGTTCGGTCGATAGCCCTTGCAGCACCGTATCTGAGACCACAGGAGTCCATGGTCTCTCACGCGCCAGGCGACAGATTCCTCCGTGTGGACGTGTGGACCCTGACCAGCGCCGGCTGGAGGAAGCCGCCACAGTCAGGCTCAACGCCGCAAAGCGATGCAGAACGGAACCAGTCGCCACGAAACGAAACTCAACTCTCTTTGTGGGCTGCGACCGCCTGTATCTCGTTCGCACGCACCTGCGCGTTGTGCTCGAGCCGCTCCGGATCTTTCTTGGTTGCTCAATCAGTTCCGGGAGACAGCAACAACCTCTTATATCGCATAGTATCACTTCAGACCCAGAAACCATCTTGGCACCTTATAGAGGCGAACATATCGAATTAGCAACCTCTAACATTGAATATTTGGCCCTCGCGGGTGGCTCATCCATGCCGACTGGAACACGCCTGCTGTCCAAGTCGCTTTCTCTGCCGTTCCCATTCGGGATGCTGTTCTACGACGTGACGCCCGCCTCTCTCTTCGCGCCCTGTCCGGCCGGCTGGCGTGTTGACACGAAGAGAAGAGAGAGAGAGAGGGAGATGGAAGGGTGAGGCGCACGCGCCTGGGGCTGACCCGTCCACGCGCCCTCGCCACCCGTCGGCTTGCCAAGAGCACACGGGAGGGATCCGTTCGAGACCGAGGCCGGCGGGTCGAACCCACGCGATCTCCTGGCGAGCGACTTGCGCGGAGGCCTTTGCGAGCCCCGCAAGCAGGATCACTCGCCAAGTTTCCAGCTCTCGCTCAAGTCGCCTCCCTCGAGTCTCTTTGCCGCAACGATGGGCTCCTCCAGCAAGTGGTTCACGGCCGAGGACGCCAAGATCGCGTTCAACCTCTTCTGCTGCGTGTACGGCATCGGCACGCTCGGCATGCCGGCCAACTTCTCGCGCGCCGGCCCCGTGCTCGCGGTCATCGCGATGCTCTTCATGGCGTTCGCCAACGTCTACGCCTCGGTCGTGTGCTCCAAGGTCATGCTGGTGGCGCCGCGCTCGGTGCGCACGTTCGGCGACCTCGGCGAGTGGTGCATGGGCAAGACGGGCCGCTGGCTCGTGGTGGTGTCCCAGATGGGCGTCTGCCTGCTCGTGCCCTGCGCGTTCCTCGTGCTCGGCGGCATCCTGCTGAGCAACCTCTTCCCGGGCGCGTTCCAGGACAAGACGTGGATCATCCTCATGGCGATCAGCGCCATCCCCGTGTGCGTCACGCCGACCATGAAGGAGGGCGCGGGCGCCGCGTTCGCCGGCTGCCTCGGCACGATCATCGCCGACGTCATCGGCGTGGCCGTGCTCATCCACGGCATGGACGGCCACCCGAGCGTGCCGTCCTCCAACATCTCGTTTGAGCAGGTCGCGATCACGTTCGGCAACCTCTCGCTCGCGTACGGCGCTGGCATCGTGATCCCGGCGCTCCAGCGCCAGCACTCGCAGCCCGAGCGCATGCCGCGCGTCATCGGCGTCACGCTCACGTTCATCTCGGTGCTCTTTTTGATTCTCGCGAGCTCGGGCTACTCGGCCGTGGGCTGCCAGATCTCGGGCAACCTGCTCTTCACGATCTACGCCAACCCGGCCACGGGCCTCACCAAGCTCGGCTTCGCCTCGGACAAGGGCGCCGTCGTGCTCGCGTACCTGTTCATGCAGCTCCACATCTCGATCGCGTTCGCCGTGATCCTCCACCCGGCGTTCTACATCTTTGAGCGCCTCGCGCTCGGCATGCACAAGCGCGCCGCCGACGACCTCGAGGCCATCAACTACGCCGCGGCTGACACGCCCGCGGAGGAGATCAAGGCCCGCAACTCGAAGGGCTCGGTTGTGTCCATGGCCGATATCGAGAAGGAGCACGACGACGAGGCCGACGAGTCAGCCGAGTACAAGGGCCACGAGCTCAAGTACATTCCGATGCGCCTCGCCGTCATGACGCTGCTGGTCGTGGCCTCGATCGCGCTCAAGGACCACTTCCTCGACCTCACCGACTTTGTCGGCGCCTCGGCTATCTCGGTGAGCTGCATCACGCTGCCCATCGTGTTCTACTTCAAGAAGCTCTGGACGTCGATCCCGCTGTGGGAGAAGGCGGCCGGTTCGATCGTGATCGTCGTGTGCCTCGTGCTCGGCACGTACGTGACCATCAAGACGGGCAAGAACCTGTTCGCGCCCGGCACCCCGGACCCGAACGCGCCCGCGTTCCCGTTCTGCCACGCCGAGTTCCAGAACAAGCTCTACTACAACGCCACGGCCGCCGCGCTGGGCAACTAAGTCCACGTCCACGCAGCATTAGTGTAGTGTAATAGTCACACAAAATCTAAAACACGACCTCGTTGTCTCTTCATGCTGGTTTGTATCAATTGTCGCCTGCGGGTTTCAGTCAGACTGGCGGATACCGATATCTTCCCGTCACCTTGGGGCGCATGCGCGTAGCAATGCCATAACTGAGATGGCTACACTGCCATGGCTTCATATCGGCAAGTCACCAGGTAATCACGCTGATGAGACTCGCATTATGGAAAGTAGACAGGCGCATCTGTCCACCATGCCAAGTCTCAACACTCTGATGAGACCATGACGACATGACCGCCGCGGGGGCATGGCTGGTCCATTAGTGTCCATAGCTAACGGTCTCAACATTTTGATGAGACTTGCATGTCGTCAAGAACGAGCGTACCGTGAGGAGCGGTGGGTGTCATACCCACCGGTGGGTCACCAAGTCTTATGTGGGATTTATAAGAGCTCCTTCTCCTTCGCGGGGTGTTTACCAGCGTGAGACTCTCCCACCCGCCGCAGCAGCGCGTCGGCGTCCTCCCGCGAAACAACAGGCCTCTCCACACTCTACCATTCGCCATTCACCACACAAGTGACTTCCTGGAAGTCATTTTTTTAAGTGAGACCGTGGCAGCTGTGAGAGCACCAACACAAGTGCAAGACCAATTCAAATGGCGTCGTTTGTCTCGGCGCTGGACAAGCCCGGCGCTGCCTCCGCGTCTTCCTCCGTCGCCGCCACGGCCGCCGGCGTGACCAACGCCTCGGCCGCGCGGCTGCGCGAGTGTCTACGCTTCCTGCGGCACGTCGAGCGCGTCGACTTCCACGCGGACATGGCGCGCAACTGGGACGCGCGCAAGTGCTTTGTGCTCCACGTGACCGTCACGGACGACGAAGCCGCAGACGCCGCCAGCGCGCCCGCGGCGCGGCTGCTGGTTGTGCGGCCCACGGCGCCGTTCCAGATCGAGCGCACGCCCAAGGAGCTCGAGCAGCTGCAGCGCGCGATCCACGCGTGGAGCGCCAAGCCCCACGCCGCCGCCGACACGTGCGCGTTCTGCGCGCCGATCGCGAGCGGCGAGGTGGCCGTGGCCGCGCGACGGAGCGCTGGCTCCGCGGGCGACGAGACTGCGGCCAAGCGAAGCGGCGGATTGGCGTCGCTGTTCAAGCGCCGCGCAACCAAGCTCAAGGGCCCCGAGGAGTGGGAGGCGTGGCTCAACGGCAGCATCGCGCTGCTGCGGCGCGTGGACGTGGAGACCGTCAGCGTGTGCGCCGGGCTGGAGCATATTCCGGCGCTCGTGGCGCGGTTTCTGCTGCAGGAGTTTGCGAGCGACGTGATTCTATAAAATGCTGACAGTCCAAGAGAAAGAGAGAAAAATGAGAGCAAGGGAGAGACCAGAACGTTGAGAGGACGACCGAATGAGAGAGCGAAAGATTGAGAGCCTGATGTCCGTGTGCACAGAGTCGAAGGCTGGGATGCGACGTGACCGAGAACAGCCCCAGGGGGGAGTCTTTCGTCCTCTCGACTTTCTCATTCTCGCCGCCGCCGCGATGGACCTCGTTACGCACGATACTGCGCTCGAACGTTGGCGGTTCCTGGATCCGTGGCTCAAGGCATTCTCCACGATCCTCCGGGACACCGCTTGTGACTCGAAGAACGAGACAAGAGACCGAGCTCTGCGCGGGTTTTCCTTGGCACCGCGCGACTGTGTTGGCATTGAGCTAAGGGAGCTTTCTGCCTCACGGCAGCGTGAGCTGGCGCGCGCACTGGCGCTCGTGGGACTGGCGCTTCGCGTGGACCCGCGAGTGTGGACAATGCTGCAGCTGTGCAAACACGACCGCAATACGAGTCTAGACTGGGATCGATTTCGTCCTGAAGACTTGGAGCTGCGCGTCCATGGTCGAACCCATGGGCCTATGCGGCGCCCCGATTGGATTCAATACTTCCAGCCCGACCGCGCTGTTGTGCCTTCGAGGAAAGTGACTACGGGGTTCCAGGATGTCGCACTCTCTGCGTCAGCGTACGCCGAGGCGAAGCGCCGAATCCACGACTTGGATGTGGCCGATCGGCTGCGCGATTTCGCCATTCCACTCTCGTTTGTGGTGAACATTTGGGACGAGGAGGACATGTGCAGCACCGTCTACGGCTTCGAGCGTTTGCTTGCCGACGGCTCAGTCTCGGTTGAATCTCAACGAGCGGACAGCAAACGGCGCTCACTGTATCGATTGACCAACGTGGAAGTGGAGAGCGAACGCCTCCCTGGGCATTCGGCTACAGCTCAAGGTGCGGCTCCACAAATCTCGCTGCCATCCACATTACGCGATCTCGGTCAGCTCCGGAACCTGGGCATCGCGATCACTTCGTTCCACGACGGAGACCGCGGCAGTTGCCCGGATTTCAATATGTGGGTGGCGTGCGGTCGGCCTACTGATCGTTACCCCACTGCCCACAATTTGGCGCGTCTGAAAGCGCTCCAGGGCTCCCTTGGCGGTATCTCGGGTCGACTGGAGGCGCTAACACTCACACTCGATATGGAAGGAATCGATCCCACGGAGGTGGTGGCCGTCGTGCTAGACGTGGTTGCGAGTTGCTCGTCTCTCCGGTATTTGGAGCTAAAGGAGTGCACTCGAGAAGACCGCGGGTGGTTGGCTCTAGAGAGGGAGCTCAGCGTCACCGAACCGACACCCGGCAGCTCCTTCGCGCCGTCGCCAGTCCAGGCGCTCAGCATGTCGTTGTGCAGACCGCCTTCGTTGCTGTGCAGCGTGGTCGCTCGCCTACCCCGTTGGCTTCCTTCGCTCCGATCGATCGCACTCACTGGCGATACCTGGAGCCGGACTGTTGTAGACGATGCGTGCGTCACGACGATTCTTGAGACGTTCCCGCTGCTGGAGTCGCTCGACGTGGCCTGTGCAGGCCTCACACAGTGCAAGTCCCTGCTGGACGCGTACCGAACACGAGGCTGTCGCGTCCGAACGCTCGCGATCGAGGGCTCGGGCAGCAACTTTGTGCCGCTGCTGAACGAGCTCGCGCGCACCGACACACGCCTCGCAAGAACGCTCCAAGAGCTTCGCATTGGCGACAACCGGCACTTGAGCGATGACGAACGCATCACCGCTGCGGCTGAAGCAATGCTAGAAAAAACAATCGCGTCCTCAGCTACTTCGCCATCCAGTACCACTGGCAGTTTCCAATGAAGCGCAGCCAGGCCGTTCGCCTTCGGCGGTTCCACCGTCAGCGCTCGTGCAAGTTGGGTCATGTCGCGCTCGCGTTCCTGAGCGCGCTCCGCGTCGTGGCGGTGCCAGTGGGCAGTGACGTGGTCGCACTCATCTTCTCGTTTGTGCGGCAACTCCGACTTGTGGTCGTCTAACTCGAGGAGCATCAGAGCAAACACTGTGAGCTTCCTAGCAGAACCTTTCGTCGACTAACCATGCATTTGTTGTATCAAGCGCTGTGTTAGGCGACAACGTCGTTTACTTGGAGCAAACTATAGCCGTTTTTCCTACTTTCTCACTGTGCCATCGCATCCAAGAGCGGTACATCAGCGGACTCCGCGTAGTACTCGACATACGCGCACAGCTTGGGCGGCCACGTGAGGCCCTTGACGAGCGTGAGCCCGCGCAGCGACGCGAAGACGGCCAGATCGTCGTAGCTGAGACCGCTCTCGTTGACCAAACGGTCCGAAAACACGAGCTTGTCAAGCGCAACAAGGTGCCGGTCGACATTGGCAAGCAGCTCAGGCGTCCTTTGTTCGAGCTCCTCGAACGAACCAGCGAACTGTTCCCTGCCCTCGCGGAAGTACTCGCGGGACTTCTTCTGCGCGAACTCGGGGAACGGCGTCTTCACGGCGCGCGGGAAGATGATGCGCACTTGATCCATCATGGAGTTTCTGTTCCACGCGGCGAGATCCGCGCGGCCCGACGGCTCCTGGAGCAGCGCGGCACCGCCGTAGTTCTCGTCCACGTACTTGATGATGTCGGCGCTCTCTGCAACGGCCTCACCCGACGGCAGCTGGAGGATCGGCGTCTGCTTGGTGCCCACGAGGCCGACCGGTGTCGCGACATCGTGGAACGCGACGAACACGAGCTCGTGCTCGACGCGCTTGAGCCCCAAGATCACGCGCACGCGCACGCAGAACGGGCAGTTGTCGTACACGAAGAGCTTGGGCAGCGCTAGGGGCTTGGAGCCGGCCATGGTGACCGAATGGGATACGCGAGCGGTCCGAGTAAAAATGGTGAGCGCTAGCGCCCGGGACGGCTTGTCAGCTCGAGGGAAGATCGGGGTATGGCTCGCTGCTCGCTGCGTGAAGGGCAGGTGCAAATGCCGTTGGCGTTGGCCGCATGATCCGGCGAGTGTGCCGCATAATCTGTGACGTGTGTAGAACAGGAATGTATGTACGATGTCCTGGTCGTATTTTATGACATGGTGCACAGAATGTGCGTCCGCTCAGACTCTGAGACAGCATTCTCAGAAATATGATTCCAATTATTGTTGTCCCAATTATTCGAAGACTCTACACCCGCGAAGAGACGGCAGGTGCATGGGGATTGAAGAAGCGGAGGCGAAAGCTCGTGTGGCCTCGACGGCAGACCAACACTAACCGACAGACCGCGTGCGATGAGTCCGACGCGACAACAGACCGCGCGCGCAGGCGTAGTGCCCGCCAGTGGTTCAGATGGCGAGCCTCCAGCTGCCGCCGTGTGAGTGAAGGTCTCCGCTCTTTCGCATTCACAAAAACCTGGTGGGAGAGCCCGACCGCGCCGGGCGTGCACATGCCATTTCTCCAATGCCCGACAGCGCGCAGCCCAGCGCGAGGGCGGCCTCGCCCACGGCCAACGCCGGTGGCGGCGACAGTGTCGCTGGCTCCTCATTCCACGCGCTGGAAGACCCGCCCGAGCGCCGCGACGGCACGTGGCTGCAGAAGCTGCGGTTTGCCAGCGGCGACGCGATCTACGCCATCAGCCAGCGGCGCGCGCTCGACTTTGGCGACCTGCTCCCGCTGCGCGAGGTCGACGCGACGGCCACGTGCTTTGCGCGCTTCCATGCCGCCTACGAGCGCCATGCGCGCTCGCTGCCGCGCGCCATGGCCAGCGCCTACGGCGCGCAGTTTGCGCTGTGCGGACTCGGGTACCTCTTCGTCGCCGCCAACGCCGCGGGCGCGCCCGTGGTCGTGCACCACGTCGTCTCGGCGTTCAGCGACGCGGCGGCGACCGACGACGGCGCGCTGGACGTGCGCGGCGTGAGCGCGTGGCTCGCCGTGTTTATCGTGCTGCGCGTGGCCAACGTCGCGGTCGCGACGCAGGTCGAGTGCTGCGTCAACCACATCGCGCTGCGGCTCACGGCGGCCATGAAGAGCCTGCTCTTCCGCAAGGCGCTACGCCGCGACGCCGTGGCCGACACCTCTAGCGACTCCAAGACGACCAAGCCCGCGGAGCTGACCAACCTCGTGACCTCGGACACCAACGGCGTGCTCTACGCCGTGCTCGCGGTCCACAACGCGTGGATCCTGCCGCTCCAGATCGCCGTGATCACCGCGCTGCTCTACCGCGAGCTCGACGTCGCGGCGTTCGCCGGTATCGCCGTCGTCGTCGCGAGCCTCGGCGGCAACTACGCGATCGCGCGCGTGATGGGCCGCGCGTACGGGGCGCTCATGCGCGCCAAGGACGCACGCATGGCGACCGTCAAGGACGCGTTCGGCGCGATCCAGATCGTCAAGTTCAACGCCTGGGAGCCGCGCTTTCACGCCACGCTCAGCGCGCAGCGTGCTACCGAGATCGACCGGCTTGCCGTGTACAGCTACGCGAGCGCAGCGGGCGCGTTCGTGCTCTGGAGCTCGCCGTTCTTCGTCTCGACCGTGTCGTTCGCCGTGTACGCACTCGCGCTCGGGCGCCCGCTCACGGCCGCCAAGGTCTTCACGTCCATGGCGCTCTTCAACGCGCTGCGCGACCCGCTGCGCGACCTGCCGACGACGATCCAGTCGCTGATCCAGTCGCGCGTCTCGCTCCAGCGCCTCGAGCGCTTTCTCGCGGCCCCGGAGCTGGACAAGCGCGGGGCGTTCCGCGGCGGTGACGACGCGACCAACGTGGACGCCGCCACGGCCATCCACGTCGACCGCGCCAGCTTCGCGTGGGGCGGCACCGTCGTGCTGCGCGACGTGGAGCTCACGATCCAGCGTGGCGACTTCGTCGTGGTCCACGGCCCCGTGGGGGCCGGCAAGTCTTCGCTGCTGAGCGGGCTGCTGGGCGAGATGACGACCACGAGCGGCAGTGCCCGGCTCCACGGGCGCGTCGCGTACTACTCCCAGCAGCCGTGGATCCAGAACCTCACTGTGCGCGACAATATCCTCTTCGGCACGCGCTACGACGCGGCCGCGTACGCCGCCGTGCTGGACGCGTGCTGCCTGGGCCCGGACCTCGCGCTCCTGGCCGCGGGCGATGCCACGGAGATCGGCGAGAAGGGCGTGAACCTCTCGGGCGGCCAGAAGGCGCGCGTGGCGCTTGCACGCGCGTGCTACGCCGCGCTCCATGGCGCTGACATTGTACTACTGGACGCGCCGCTCGCGGCCGTGGACGCGCACGTCCAGCAGCGCATCTTCACTGCCTGCCTCTGCGGGCTGCTGCGCGACAAGACTATCGTGCTGGTCACGCACAGCGCCGAGATCCTCGCGTCCCCGCTGGTCAACTGCCGCATCGAAATGGACGCCAGCGGCCGCGTCGCGCGCGTCGAGCGCTCCTCGCAGCGCGTGGATCGAAGCGTCGATGGTGCCGAGAAGCCTTCGGTTGAAGGTCCTCCAGGCTCGGATATATCAGAGGAGAAGCAGCAGGATGTGGAAGCACGCCAGCCAGACGCCGGACGGCTCGTCGAGGATGAAGGCCGGCGCGATGGGCAGATCGCGGGCTCGGTCGTCCAGCAGTATCTGCGCGCGGCCGGCGGCGCGCGGTTCGTGGGCGGGCTGCTCGCGGCGCAGCTCGCGTGGCAGGGCTTCCAGATCGGCAGCGACGTGTGGCTGAGCCACTGGACGAGCCGCGCGATCGACGCGTCCCGCGTGGGGTACTTTACCAGCGTGTACACGTCGCTCGCGGCCGCAGGCGCCGTGATGGTGCTGCTGCGCGGCGCGGTCGTCGCGGCCATGGGACTGCGTGCCGCGCGCGCGCTCTTCCGCGCCATGACGGACGGGCTGCTCCACGCGCCGCTGCGCTTCTTCGACGCCAACCCGATCGGCCGCATCCTGAACCGGTACGCTGACGATATGGCCACGATTGACGTGCAGCTCCCGACCGCGTGCGCCACGCTGCTCAGCGCGCTCTTCTCGACGCTCGGCGCGCTGCTCACGGCGGCCGTGGCGATCCAGTACAACGGGCTCGCCGGCGTGCCCCTTTTGGCGCTGTACGTGGGCGGGGCGAAAGGGTACGTGCGCACGTTCTGCGATGTGCGGCGCATGCTCAAGGTCGTCAACTCGCCGATCCTGAGCCACCTCACGCAGAGCGAGGCCGGCGCACCGTTGCTGCGCGCGTTCGGCGCCGACTACGTGGCGCGCGCGCTCACGGAGCTCCATGTCCGCATCGACGTGGACAACGCGCTGTGGGACACGGAGATCTTGCTGCTCCAGTGGTTCGCGCTGCGGCTCCAGCTACTCGGGTGCGCGCTGGTGTGCCTCGTGGTCGGCTCGTTCGTCGCGTGCGCGCGCTGGTTCTCGCCCGGGCTCGTCGGATTGGCGTTCACCTACGCGCTGAGCATCGACGGCTCGCTGCTCACGCTGCTCAAGGCCTGGTCCAAGGCCGAGAACGCACTGGTCAGCGTCGAGCGCGTCGTCGAGTACAGCGACCTGCCGCGCGAGGGCGAGCAGGCCAGTGGTGCAGCCGCGGTGGCGGTGGTCGTTGAGCCACCTGCCAGCTGGCCCGAGCATGGCGCCGTCGTGTTCGAGCACGTGAGCTTCGCGTACACCCCGGGCGGCGCACCGGTGCTCTGCGACGTGAGCTTCTCGATCCGCGCGCACGAGAAGATAGGCGTGGTCGGGCGCACGGGCGCCGGCAAGTCAAGCCTCGGGATGGCGCTGCTGCGCGTGAACGAGCTGGAGGCGGGTCGCGTGCTCCTGGACGGCAGGGACACCGCGAGCGTGCCGCTGGCGGCGCTGCGCGGCCGCATCGCGATCATCCCACAGTCGCCTGTGCTGCTCGAAGGTTCACTGCGCCACTTTCTTGATCCGTTTAACGACTACAGCGACGCGGATGTGCGGCGCATGCTCGCGCAAGTCGAGATGCTGCCGGCGCTCGAGGCGATGGCGCGCGCGGGCGCCGACGTACTCGCGCTTCCGCTGCAGGCCAACGGCGAGAACCTATCGGTCGGCGAACGACAGCTGCTGTGCGTGGCGCGCGCGCTGCTGCGGCGCTGCGCGGTCGTGGTGCTGGATGAGGCGACGGCAGCGATGGACCGCGATACCGAGACCAAGCTGGCGCGCATGCTCTCGCGGGAACTGCGCAACGTCACGCAGATCACGATCGCGCACCGCCTGGCGACCGTGATGGATAGCGACCGCATCCTCGTCATGGACCGCGGCCGCGTGGTCGAGTACGCGGCGCCCGCGACGCTGCTGCAGGACCCGACAAGTGCGTTTAGCGCGCTCGTTCTCGCCGCTAAGGCGGGATGAAAACTACGATCACTGTCAGCGGGAATTAATCCAATTAGAATTGAACAGTGAATTCTGAATCAGCGTTTACGGACTCGTCACGGTCGTGAAGCCCTCGAGCAGGCACTGCGCGAGCATCTCGGGCACACGGCGCTGGCCTTCGCACGCGGCGGCTTGGGCCTCGACGGTCATCTCGTCCACGCGCGCGTGGTGGCGCACGTGCGCGACGCACGCGTTGAGCCACGCGGCCCACTCATCGCCGCTACGTGGTGTCGGCGTCTTGGCGGCTCCTAAGAAACTAAAGCAGCTCGACGGGACAGCGGTAGCCTCGGTGCCGTCGGCAGTAGCTTCGTGAGCGATGCGCAGCGCCTCGGCCACGACGGCGCCGCTCACGACGGGCGCGCAGAACGCGCAGGGCTTGTCGCTGGTTGTCGTGTGGGGCTTGCTACAGCACTGCTGGATAGCATGTAGCAGCTTGGTGAACTCGGTCTTGGTGCGCTCGATCTGGAACGGTGCGCCGGACCGCGCGCTTCCGCCGCCGCGTGCGTACGCCTTGCGCCGCGCGTCCGAGTCGCGCATCGACACGAGCACCACGAAGCACGGCTTGGCGTCCCAGTTGAGTCCTGTGCCGCTGATCTCGACCGTGTCGATGCAACGCAACAGTCGCGGCGCGAGGTCCCGTGTGGCCCGCGGCGAGCTCGCGGCCGAGCCACTGCCCGTGCTGGTGGTGTCGCTACCCGTGGGGCTCATTGGTCCGAGAGCGTCGAGAAGCGCTGTCATCTTTTGGGGCAACTGAAAGTGTCGATCGGTATCGGGAAATGAACGATCCCAATTCAGCCGCGAGTGGCGCTCACAAAAAGCCTCTCGGCACCTACCGCGGACTTGTCACAGCCAGCGATAAGACGCCGAATCCTTCGTGACCGAGAGACAAGAAAGATACAAGAGACCAACGTCATACCAGAGACGTCTTCTATTCTGGGAGCCTTCACGGATGAATGAGCGAGGAGGACGTGGCTGAGATCTCCTCCATCACTCCTGCGCCTCTACCACATATCCTCCACATCCACCACGCGGAGCAGCGGGCCGTGCGTCAGTGCAAAGATGAGCGCGAGCACATCCCTGCCAAGCGACTGCATTGACGTCGTGCGCCGGACGACGCCGAGGAACGCCCACCGGAACTCAAGCCGATCGCGCGAGGCCTTGTGCAGTGGTTGGCGATGGAAACGCGCCACGACACGATCGCGCAGCGCGTCGCTGTTGGCATTGCTCCACGCGCGGATGCGCAGGCGAAGGTAGTCGAGGAACACGTTGCTTGCAAGCATGGTCTCCAGCGAGCTCACGACTTGCGGTTCGTCCCATCGGCGATCGAGACACAGTTCCAGCTCGCTTAGCGTTCGTGCTATTTGCGAGGATGGACAGGCGAGTGCCTCCAGCAGCGGCACGTACGAGAGCCCAATCGCCTCGATCGCGAGCGTGCGGATGCGGCAGCCACGCTGAGCGTACGCATTGGTCAGCACGCGCCACGTCGTCAAGTGGGCACACAAATGCTGAGCGCCGGGAAAGACTTCAGTATCACCGAGACGTCCACTGACGTCAGCCTGCGCGGACTGAGCGACTTCGGGCTGTAGTGGAGCCGGAGCGTGAGTGAGCGCAGTGACGGAAACCACTGTGACAGCGTAGGAATGGCGCGGTGTGCCTCCAGCCAGTAGCCCATGAGCACCACGTTGAACGATTCGACCATCGTACTCGGCGCTTGGCTTGGATCGCTGCGCGTGGCAGCCGTATTGGCCGTTGCTGCGATGGCGTCCCACAAATCGAACGGAAGGCCGTTCTCCAGCTTTAAGTACCGCAGCGACGTGCAGACTGCCGGTAGCTTCGTCACTATGGTCGCTGTCAGCGCGGGGTCCAGATTTTCGCCGCAAAAGTCGAGCGTCAGCTCTGTGAGCTGCTCACGCAGACGACGGCACACCTCGAAGATGCATCGTATCCCATCGTTGCTCGTGACCACGAGATACAGCGAGACAAGCCGGTCGCTCGCCATACAGTCCTGCAACCCTGGGTCGTGCCCTAGATGACCAGCAAACCTCGTGATGGGCGCGCCGAGGTCCTTGATACGCCGAAGCGCGCGAAATCCGAGCCAGGGCTTTGCATCGGGCCATGGGATCAACGTCGAGTTGAAACGGTTCACGTAACCCGTGTGAATCGGCCCGACGCGCACCGACGTGAGGCAATACAGCGCCTCGGGCGCTGCGCGCGCAGCCGCTCCAAACGCCACGGTGCCTCCGGTCAAAAGACGCTCAAAGAGCGTCACAACGTCTGGCGCGCTCCGCTCGCCCGGCAGCTCGAGGGACACAGTCAGCGGAATCAGGTAGCCGTCGAGACGTCCACTGACGTCGAGCTCGCGAACGCGGCGCGTCGCCTCGGCGTATGCCGCCGCCGAGGTTGTGTCCTCTGGATCTTGTTCGCCGTCACTGGTCACCGATGTCGCCGGCTGGAAAAAGCGTTCCGACCCTGGATATCCGGTGTAGAGCGCCTGGACGCGGAGCTCCAGGTGTTCAGGACGGTATTTCTGCCAGTCAAACACGCCCACGGTGTCGTTCGTCGCCACGCGCAGCGACTCCCAGACGCGATCGCTGACGCGTATTGCCATCGCGACGATCGCCAGCGCGCGTGCGACCTGTTCCACAGGACGAGGACCCCGGACGCCGCGGTCGTCCAGCATCAGGTGGATGTAATGGTGAGGCGCGATGGAAAACTCGCGCTCGGCCCACTCGCGCGCTGGAGGCGGAGAATGGAGCGTCGTGTCCAGCACGAGGACGTCCAGCCAGGAGTTGAGGAACTCCCACTTCCCATCCATGGTCACAACGACAGTGAGGCAAACCGAGCGTTCACGGGGAAGCCGTCCAGAGACGATGCGCCTTGTCCCACACGCGTCATCACCATCCATCACATCGCAGCTCCCCCACTTCTCTGTCAGTCTGATTGCGTCGCGCATCAATCAGTGCGATCGCTTCCACGGCGTCGGCGCTGTCAAGTTGCGCTCCCATTCGAGCTCGAGGTTGACGCGCGTGTGGCACCTGCACGATCTCTGCGAGCACACCGAGTGTGTAGCATCTGCACGATCTCTGCGAGCACACCGAGCGCACGCTGGTAGATGGAACTACACTGGAGTGCCAGGCAGCCTAGGCACCCATCCGCGCCGGCCTGGAGTGCCTTCAGACTTTAGACTACTTGAAGGCGGTGCGAGCGTCGAGTCGAATAGGCCGCAACACACGTGCGTGTTGCTTGTGTCGCTGCATCGCAGGGATCACCTCGACCACGAGGTCCTCCAGGCTCGGTAGGACTGCCGGCACGGCTTCCGAGAGATCAGGAAGTCGCAAGACGCTGAGTTGACAGTCGCGCTGCGCGAAAGCGTTAAGACACCGGGTCCTTGGCGAGTGAGAGACATGGAAGATACAAGAGACCGACGTACTACCAGAGTTGTCTTCTATTCTGGCAGCCTTCTCGCGGATGAGTGAGCGAGGAGGATGCGGCTGAGATCTCCTCCACCAGTCCAGTGCCTCCATCACATATCCTCCACCTCCACCACGCGGAGCAGCGGGCCGTGCGCGAGCGCAAAGATGAGCGCGAGCACGTCGCTGTCAAGCGACTGCATTGACGGCGTGCGCCGGACGACGCTGAGGAACGCCCACCGGAACTGGAGCCAGCCGCGTGTGGGCTTGCGCAGTGGCTGGCGATGGAAACACGCCACGACTCGACGGCATAGCGCATTGCGGTCGATCGTGCTCCAAGCACACGGGCGCAGGCGGATGCAGTCGAGGAACGCGTTGCGCTCGAGCATGGTCTCCAGCGAGCTCACGACCTGCTGCTCGTCACCATGGCGCACGAGGCATAGTTCTAGCTCGCTCAGCGTTCGTGCTATTTGAGACGACTGAGTGGCCAGTGCCTCCAACAGCGGCACGTACGACAGCCCTATCGTCTCGATCGCGAGCGTGCGGACGCGGCAGCCGCGCATATCGTACGCGTCCGTCAGCACGCGCCACGTCGTCAAGTGGACGCATTCGATGCTGAGTGACTCGAGCAACGGAAACGACTCCAATATTGCTGAGACGTCCGCGTCGCGCAGCCAATGCAGACTGCCCTGGGTTGGGTAGGAGCGAAGCGTGAGCGAACGAAGCGACGGAAACCACTGCATCAGAGTGGAAATGACACGTCTCGTATCCAGGTAGAAGCCGTTCAGCAGCTGCGTGTTGAACGCCTCAACTGTCAAGGTGGGTGCGAGGCCCGGATCGCTGTGCTTGGCATCGCTGATCGCAATGGCGTCCCAATTGTCGTACGGGAGACCGTTCACGATCTCAAAGTACCGCAGTGAGGTGCAGAAAGCCCGTAGCTCGGTCACTAAGGTCGCTGTCAGCGCGGGATCCAGAATGTCCCAGCAAAAGCCGAGCGTCAGCGCCTCGAGCCGCTCGCGCAGATGATGGCATACGGCGTAGACACCTCGTAACTCAAGGTTCCTGGTGACCTTGAGGTATAGCGAGACTGCACGGTCCCTCGCCATGGAAGTCTTGGATGCGGCGGCGTCGTCAGGGTCGCCGACAAACACCGTGATTGGCGCACCGAGCTCTTGGAGCCGCTGAAGCGTGATAGGAACGGTCCATGGGTCTATGTAGGGCCACTTGATCGCCGTGAGCTTGACGATGCTCGCATGGACTGCGTTTCGGGGCTCGACGCGAACCGACTCGAGGCGATACAGCGCCTCGCGCGGAGACGCACCCGCTCCAAACGACACGGTGCCGCCGGCCAAGAGCCGCTCAAACAGCGCCACAACGCCCGACGCGCTGGGTTCGTCCGGCAGCTCGATCGACACGGTCAGCGGAATCAGGTACCCGCCGAGACGTCCACTCACATCAAGCTCGTGGATGCGGCGCATTGCAATGGCGTAGGCCGCCGCCGAGGTCGTTTCCGCCGGATCTTGTTCGCCATTTTGGACCACCGTCGTCGCTGGCTGGAAGAAGCGTTCCGACGCTGGATATCCTGTGTAGACTGCCTGGACACGTAGCTCGAGACCTTCTGGACGGCATCGCTGCCAAGCGAACGCGCCCACCGTGCCGATTCTCGCCACACGGAGCATCTCCCACACGCGTTCGTTCACGCGGATTGCCAGGGCGACGAGCGCGAGCGCGCGCGCGACCTGCTCCACTGGACGGTGATGCGCGACGGAACGGTCGTCCAACAACAGGTAGAGGCAGTCGTGGGGCGCGATGGAAAACCCGCGCTCGGCGCGTTCGCGCGCTGGATCAGGAGATTCGAGCCTCTTGTCTAGCACGAGGATATCCAGCCACGGGTTCAGAAACTCCCACTGGCCGTCCATTGTCGACAAACGAACAACTGAAGTGGGCAGTAGAATCGTTCACACGATGCCTTCCGTCTAGTCCTAGAGACGATGAAGCCTAGTCGCGTAGTTTGATTCAACACCCTTCATCATCAATCAAAACGTCTCTTCTCCGATGTCTTTGTCGTTTCGTGCGAGTCACGCATCAATCAGAGCGATCGCTGCAGCGGCGTCGGTGTCGTCGTCGTCGACATTGCGTTCCCATTTGAGCTCGAGGTTGACGCGCGTTGGTAGCGTCTGGACGATGTCTGCGAGCACAGCAAGCGCGCGCGGGCGAATGAAGCCACAGTGGAGTGAGAGGCACGTCAACCGCTCTCCCGCGCCAGCCTCAAACCACGCCTGGAGCGCCGTCATGTCGCTCTCACTGACGTTCCACCAGAGCACACGAACAGTGTGGAGCGAGTGAAACGTGGCGGCGTCGAGATCGCGGAAGAGCCACTTGGGGCGGTATGACACCCACTCGCGCACGTCCAGCTCTTCCAGGTTCGGACACCAGTGGAGTACAGCGCCGGGCGCCGCGTCCGGGTCCGTGGCACCGCGCAAACAGAGATACCGCAGGCGCGGCCCCACGATCGGCACCAATCGCGCGATCGTCAGGTCCGTGCAATAGATTAGCGCGTTGTGCTCGATGCGGCTGTCGATCGTGAGCCCGGCCACGCGTGCGTTCCCGATTTCGACGAGTCGATCGCCTTCCCCGACCGCAAGCCACGCGATCGACGCCGTGCTAACCCATTGGGTGTCCGACCCGGCGGAGTTGGCGATCCGAACACGCTTCTGTGGCGCATCGACGGCTGTAATGTCGTAGATGGAGAGGTTCGGGCGCGTGAGGGCTGTCTTGAGCGCCTTGTCCTTGGCCTTGCGCGACTGCTTGAGACTGCTGGAAGGTGGTGCGAGCGTCGGATCGAATACGCGACACTGTACGGGCGTGTTACCATCAGCAAGCGCTCGCTGGATGGCGGGTATCGCCTCGACCACAAGCTCGTCTAGGCTCGTGAGGAACGCCGGCACGAGCGTCGAGAGGTCAGGGAGCCGCGAGACATCGAGATGGCAGCCGTTCAGCGCCGTTGGATTGCTGCACACGAGTCGAGCGAGCCTGGCCCAACCACTGGCGTTTGTGGCCAAACCCTCGAGATTCAACACGCCCAACGGGCGACTCGACGCGATTAACGCGTCGTGGAGGCTGGCGAAATCGTGTTCTTGGAGGTAGTTGTGCGCAAGAGAGAGCAAAAGCCCAGCCTCTTCCGCCGACTCAGTGTTCACAGGAAAACTCAACGCGGCCTCTAGTAAACGCCGGAACGCTGGGTAACGCGAGCCGTCTTGGGGCGAGGCGGCTGAAGGCGATGTGATCCGATCCAGCACTAGTTCGCGGACACACCGCGACGACCCTCTCCCCAGCTGCTCCGCTACCGCAAGGAGCTCGGCGCTGCTCAGTGCATTTTCGGACAGATCGAGGCGATGGAGCGTCGTTGGATTGATCATCAAATTGCTCAAAGGCGCCGGCCGTTGAAACACCACACCCAACTGCCGCAGCGCCGTCGCGTCGATCCCGCAACGTGCCACACGTATCCCGACACCAATAGACCGCGCGTCGTCGTCTCGAGCGCGCTGAAGGAATCCACCGACCGCAGTGGCCACGGCGGCTTGGAACGGTCGGTCCTCCCAGCTCAGCAGCAGCTTCAACCCATCGCGCCGGACCACGCGCGCGATCCGCTTGGCTGCTCCTTTAGGCGGCGAAGCTCCCCCGTCAGCCACACGCAGCATGCTCGAGGCGAGCACACTCGTCCAGAACGCCTCCGTATCAGCATCAGAGCAACCAAAGAGCGTACCGACCGCGTCTAGCGCTGCCGCCACGGCCGTCGCGTACGCCGGCGGCGTCGGCGCGCGCACGAGATCGAGATGCAGCACGAGCCACGGCGTCTCCTCGTCGGCCACGCTCAGCAGACCGAAGAGCGCGGCCTCGGCGCGTTCGTCGAGCACCGAGGCGGTGGCTGGCGGCGACGCGTCGGGAGCCATGGGGAAAGAGGCGGCACGAGCGTCAGAAGTGTCGGCAGCAGAGAGGCGCAAGCTAGAATGTGGCGCTTGAGGAGCTCTTCATGTTGTACCCATTCAAAAAGCGTATTTAGCAGAAACCCTTTGTTACATACTATCGTTCAACAAAGGGTTCCGACTGTTCCAAGGCGCACGGTGAGCCCAGCCCCCAACCCAAAGGCGGAAGGTCTCACTTACCAGGGCGAGATGGATCGCGGCGAGCCGACCGGCGGGGGCCTCGCGCGCGGCAACGCGGGCCCCGGCGCGGACCTCGAGGCGCCCGCCGAGCGCGCGCGCGCGTCGCCTCTCGATCGCGACCTCCGCGCATCGCGCACGCCGTCTGCAGCCGACGCAACGGCGTTTCCAGATTCCGTCTCGGCGCCGGTCAAGCGCCGCAGCTCCAACGTGCGCTCGCTGTCGCCGCCGCAGCGCCGCGCGCAGTCCTCCGGTGAGCGACTTTCGCCGCTGGAGCTGGATCCGGACTTCGCCGCCGACGTCTCGGCGCTCCAGTTCGCGGGCGACGACGCGGCGCTCCATGGCACCGACAGCGATGCCGCGTCGCTGTCCTCGCGCCACCACGGCAGCGCCGGCGGCGGTTTCCGTGGCACCGCTGGCGCCATCGACGGCGATGGCACGCAGAGCTCGCTGTGGGCGAGGCTGCGCGGGCTGTTCATGCGCTCGCGACCGGGTTTCTACGACCTGCAGGACCCCGTGCGGCGCAAGCAACAAGGTGAGGGCGCGCTCTGGCTCCCGCAGCGGCGGAAGAAGCGGGGCAGTGGTGGTGGCAGTGCCAGTGGCAGCAGTGGCACGCTGTCGCCGGCCACGGCGCACCTGCCGTACCGCTACCACTCGCTCATGCTCTCGGACGCCGAGGAGCACCTGCCCGATGATATTGACGATGTGGCTCTCTTGCACCTGCTGTCCGCAGAGCGCGAGCAGATGACCGAGCTCACAGTCTCGGTCTTCGAGAGCACGTGGGTCTTTCTGCTGCTGCTGGGCGTGCTCGCGTCGCTCATGGCCTGGAGCGTGGACGGCGCCGTGCAGTTCGTCACGGAACGTCACGAGCAGTTCACGCAGCTCGGCGGTGCGTGGGTGCCCGACTACTTTCTGTACACGGCCTTCCGTGTGTTCATCCTGCTGCTCGGCGTCACGTGCACCTACTTTGTGTGCCCGAACGCCGCCGGGTCGGGCATCCCGGAGATGCGCAGCATCCTCGGCGGCTTCCCGTTCCCCAACTACCTGCGCGCGCGCACGCTCGTGGCCAAGGCTGTCGGGCTCGTGCTCGCGCTCGGCAGCGGGCTCTCGATCGGCAAGGAAGGTCCGTTTGTCCACCTGAGCTGCGTGATCGCGCACCAGCTGCTGCGCGTGCCGCTCTTCCAGCAGATCAAGCGCTCGCAAGACCTCACGCACCACGTGCTCGCCGCGGCCTGCGCCGTGGGCGTCACCGCGACCTTCGGAACACCTATCGGCGGCGTGCTCTTCTCGATCGAGGTCACCACCACCTACTACGTCACGAGCAACTACTGGCGCGCCTTCTTCTCCTCGGTCGTCGGCGTCGTCGTGTTCCGCCAGCTCAACAGCCTGCTCTCCGGCACGACCGTGTCGCTGTTCACGACCAAGTTCGACGTCCTGCCCTACAAGTCGTACGAGATGACCTTCTTCCTCATCCTCGCGGCGCTCTGCGGGGTTCTGGCGGCGCTGTTTGTTCGCTTCTACCGGCTGGTTGTCGACGCCAAGGCTGCCCTGATGGAGAGGCACGTGTTCGCGCGCTGTAGCGCCGCACGCAAGTTCGAGCCGTTCGTGTACGCGGCGTGCGTGGCGCTCGTGTTCTCGCTCATCGAGTTCCCCGTGGGCAGTTTCATGATGCTCACGCAGCGCGAGATCATCGACGACATGTTCTCCGAGGGCAACCTCACGGCGAGCGACGACGACAAGACCCACCTGTACGAGCGCTTCGGCACACAGTGGACCTCGCCGTCGCTCGCGCTGAACTTGTTGTCGTACATCAGCGTGCGGTTCTTCTCCACGGCCGTGAGCGCGACCGTGATGGTGCCCAGCGGTATCGTGACGCCCGTGTTCGCCATCGGAGCTGCGTTCGGGCGCCTCTTTGGCGAGATGATCGTGTTTCTCGGCGGCGGCCACGAACTCGCGGGCGGGTACGCGGTCGTGGGCGCCGCATCGTTCACGGCCGGCATCACCGGGACCGTCAGCATCGCTGTCATCGTGTTTGAGCTCACGAGCCAGCTCAGCTACATGGTGCCGGTGCTGCTGAGCGTTCTAGTGGGGCGCTCGGTCGCGCTGTTCTTCTCGCTGGACATGTACGACACGATCGGCCGCCAGAAAAACCTGCCGCAGTGGCCCGATCTCACCAAGCAAAAATCATACTCGCTGGTAGCGAGCGATCTCATGCGCAGCCGCCCGTCGTACGCCGTCTCGCGCCACCAGACGCTGTCGTCCTTGCGCTCGCTGTTGGAGTCGGCCCCCAAAGAAGTGGCGATCTTCCCCGTCGTGGACGATTCCAAGTCCATGATCTACCTGGGCGTCGCCGACCGCGAAGAACTCGAGGCGATCGTGGAGCAGTGGCACCTGTGTCTATCGCGAGCGTCTTCTTCGAAGCAAGGGTCCGCGGTCTCCGCTCACGCAGGCTTCCACGTCTTCTCGGTTCCAGACAGCGGTGACGCCAGCGACGAGTCGATTACGCCTCGATCCCGAGCAGTGGAGATGTCCTCGAGTCTCGCACTCGCAGGCGTCTCACCAGCCCAAGGCGCCGCATTTTCCAACCCGGAATCCGAGTCCTTAAAGCCTGTCGACCTCGTCTCGCTCAGCGCGCTCGGCCTGGACTCGGTGAGCTGCCACGTCAATCGCGACACTTACGCGAGTCAGGTCATCCTGCTCATCTCGGTCCACAAGACCCCGCAGCTTTTCGTGACCGCGCGTGGCAAGCTCATCGGCGTGATCCATGCCGCTGACCTGCTCGCTCGATCACGCCGCTATACGCTCTAAGAAGGCGTAGGTCCTTGGATAGTGCGTAGTGTTTTCCTCATAAGTATGGGGTTCCCAACTGTAACCGAGCCGCGACTTTGGGTAGGAAACTTCCTACCAGCAGTCGGAGCATAGTCGGCTTGCGAAGCTTTGTCTAATCCGTTTATTAGGTCGAAGCAACCAAGCTTCAGAATGAGACGGAATAATTAACCATGAGTCGTGGCGAGACTTCATTTCGTTATGCTGCGATCTCGGCGGAAAACGCGAGGTAACTTTTTCCAGCCAATTTCGACCGCCGCCAAGGCTGCTCTAGGAGTCCTTCGGATATTATAAAACCCTGGATGTCAGGTCTGCTTGGAACCTCGCCACAGGATCTGACGCAGCTCCA
Source organism: Pythium rhizo-oryzae (assembly GCA_027475725.1). Taxonomy (NCBI): domain Eukaryota; phylum Oomycota; class Peronosporomycetes; order Pythiales; family Pythiaceae; genus Pythium; species Pythium rhizo-oryzae. Next base: position 11,773 of record JAMFLL010000146.1, on the reverse strand, counting down.
CGGTCTCTGCCATCTCAAAAATGTTTCTGAGGATGCTCGGCTCGACGCCCCGTGCACCATCGTAAAGGGTTCGAATGACACTCAGGAACGCGCGCTTGGACGGTGCGCTGAGCGGCTGAGAATCAACGCAGACGCCATGGTAGTCGCGCGTAAGGTCGCGGCGTCCAACGATGTAGTCCTCCATAACCTCAGCTCCACCGATGCTGTCGATCTCGAGTAGCTGGATCGCCGGCCATACGTCCAACAGGAGCTGCAACTGCTGCAAGTTCTGCGGGTGGAGTTGGTTCTGCGCGAGCGAGAGCCGGCGGAGCGCCAAGTCGGGCATCTGCACGAGTGTGTTAATGAGCCTCTCGAACGTCCTGTGGGTCGCGCCCGCCGCGTTAACGTTGAGTGTGGTTAGGCGAGGCACCGCTCGGAGTACGCGTTCCCAACCCAAGTCTGGATCCGCGTAGGTCGAGGAGCCCTCTAGGTTCAGGTGCCTCAGGCGAACGCACGGGCCGAGCGCATCGAAAAGATCTGTGCGATGACGACAACGACACCGTCGCATTGAGAGGAACGTGAGCCTCGACCCGAGCGCCTGGAGCAGCCTGTTGTTCGAACAGCCACACACACCCGTCATTGAGTACTCGTCGTCGCCAGGGGAATGGCCTTCGACATCGGCGTCCAGGAAGAGGCGCTGGAAGCGCGACTGGAGCAGCGGCGTACCATCCACTGCGAGGTGGATCACGTCGCTCGCGTCAATCTCGACGACCGCGCCGGGCGTCGCGGGGCGGACCCGGAGCGCACCAGTCGCGGTAACTGAGACCACGCGGTGGTCCACATCGATGCCCACGCTGTGGAGCTCTTCATCGTCGTCTTCGATAATGACTTCCGTAAACACTCGGCAGGTAACGAGTCTTCGCGCAGCCAGGGCGCGTCGTATAAGTGGGGCATTTCGCGCGACGCGATCCGCCAGCGAAGCCCGAAGCAGGTCCGCCTCGCGCTGGGAGATGTAGGACTCGGAGAGGTCGAGCTCGCATTCAACGGTGCTGTTCTCGCAGCTTGCTGGGCTGGATGTCCGGAATGCAATCGCCTCGAGCGCCTTCATGAGACCTTCCGAGAGCTTGGGCGTGAGCTCAAGACGCGGAAAGCCGAACGCGTGGCATAGCGAGAGAGCCGCGAGATCGCGCGTGGCACCGCGCAGCGCGTCGAACAGCGCCTGGAGATGCATCACGTGGAGCGTGTTGTATGCGAGCGAAAGGCTCACGGGCTGTGTACTGTAGGCGTCATCCAACGCTGCGACTAGTACGCTCTTGAGCGCCGCGGCGTACTCCGGCGTAAGCACGGTGCCAGCATCAGCAAGCGGCCCCGACGGGAAGATCGCTTCGAGTCGCAGCTCGTCGATCGGTCTCGCGCGTGGGAACACACGCGACGCGAGCGCACGGAGCACGTCGACCTGGAGCACCGAGTCGCGGATCTCCAGAGACGCCAGCGACGGCTGGAAGAGCGCGGTCGTTTCGGAGGCTATCGTCTCGGAGCGCGCCAGCACGTCGCCCAGCAACTCCATGTCGCGGGGCGTGAGCTGCGTGTTGTCCACGCACAGTGCCACGCGCATGCTGCGCGCCTGCAGCGCGCGGTCGCCCGACGGGACTTGGTCAAACTCGCGCCACTGTGCGCGTAGAAAGCGCCGCACGGGCTCCAGCAGCTTCTTGTCGAGCTTGCGTCCGCTCCACTGGATCTTGAGTCGTACTTCGCGGGCGCGCGCGTGGCGCGCAAACCACCAGATCGCGACATCACCGCTGTCGAACGGGCGCGCCATCATCTGCGACGTGAGCACACGCGTCCAGAACGCGAGGTGGTCGCGCTCGCGGAGCCGCAGGCGCTCGGCGGTCGCACACAGCGCCGCGACGCCAGCGAGCACGGCGCTCAAGCGCGTCGCGAGCGCGTTGCGTGCTTGCGGCTGTGTGTTCTCGACGCGCGTGAGGTGAACAACGAGCCACGAGGCGCGCGCGTGGTGCGGCTCGAGCTGCACGCGCGCGTCGCAGTCGACGGCCAGCAGGCCGCTGAGCAGCGCCTGGAGCCGCGTCCACTGCGCGTCTGAGGCGGTGGCGACCGCGTTTAGGGCACTGGCGGCGCCCCGCAGCGGGGACACGTCGAAGACGCCGCCGTCGACGCCGCCGTCGTCGTCGTCATCGCGCTTGTGGCGGCGCTGGCTCCGACGCGGCATGTTCGCAGAGATCGAATCGATGTGAGACTTTGGTGGGTGGGAATGTATTACGCGTAACCCTGGCAGAAGCGTACCCCGTTCCTGTATCTGAGTCGGTCTCAGTTAGAAATATCATATCTGAGTCGAGCCGTGGGCTAGCGTTCGCGAGGCTGGAAGTTCCAGCGTATCGCACACAGGAACGGCACGCGTGGGTGGCGGGGTCCGTTCTCAGGCCCATCGCCAAGCCAGTGTCGCACGTAGCTCCAGGGTGAACGCGTGACTCCAACTGGGCAACGTGAAGCCAACTCACCATGGCTCCAGGAACCCACATGAGCCCATTGAGATGAAATACTAGGTACAAGGCTTCAATGGGGGGAAAGGGGCTCTCAGGTGGAGGAACTGAACTCTGGTGCGCCCAGTCACGGCCGTTTCGCGCCCTTGACTCAAGGGAGGCAAACAGCGACCTCTGCTCGGTCTGCATTCGAACGTTAACGTGACGCTCACTTCTCAACTTGCACCACGCCACACGCGCCCCCACCACACAAACACACAGCACAGGACGCGATGACGACGTCCCTCTCCGCACACGACGTCCACAGCGAGGCAGCCAGCGACACGACCAGCAGCCGAAGCAGCAGCACTCGCAGCACCAAGAGTGAGGACCCCGCCGACCGCCGCGTCTGCGACGCGCTGCGGCTGTTGCGGTGCCTCGACCACGTCGAGTTCAGCGGCACGACGCTCAACTGGGACGCCAAGACGTGCTTCGTGGTGCTCGTGTTCATGCGCGACACGGACGCGCGCCGCCAGGCGTTCGCGCAGGGCGAGACGCGGCACTTGCCCCCGCCCTTCCAGATTGAACGCACCAAGGCCGAGCTCTCCAAGCTGCTCAAAGCGATGCGTCAATGGTGCGGGAAGCCGCATGAAGCCGCAGGCGACAAGCGCTGCGCATTCTGCGCACCAGTTGTGACTGACTCGCTTGTCGCCGAGGCGCTCCGCACAGCGAAAGACGACAAGGACGACGTGTACGAGTTTCTAGGGGAGGACGAGCACGACGGCGGTGCCCCAGTCTCATCGTGCTGCTTTGGCTTTCTGTCGAGCTCGCTTGGCTCGCACACGACTCTCAAACCGGAAAGTGAGGACGAGTGGGAGGCGTGGCTCAACGCGACGATCGCGCACGTTCGCGGTGGCGTGGGCATCCACGCAGGCGATGCAGACCTGTGCGACGGAGCACGTCACATACCGGCGCTGCTCGCGCGATTCCTGCTTGACAGCTTCCTCCCGGACGCGATTCCGTAGCCCTGGCCTGACGCAACCAAGTATTTAGCTCACATAAGCCGTTGTATTGGATCATCTACATCGAATGGAGACCATCACGTTCACAACTATGGCTTCCTTCGGAAGAATAGCTGCTATTGGCACGAGGCGTAGTCATCGATGCATACTTGACGTGAACTTGGGCGCACAGGAATCACACTCGCACTGCCGTGCGACCGCCTCCGCGGTTGCTGTACACGGCTTTAGTGGCCTTGGAGACCTGGCGGGTTGTCGTCGAGCGCTTCACAGCGTTGCTCGTGGGATTGGCGGCCACAGCTCGCAGCTGCCTCGCCTTCATTGCCGCCGCGTAGAACGCATCGCCCTGGCGCGCGGAGATCTCGGTCCCACGCTCGATCGCTTGGCTGAGCTGAGTGGCGTGACGGAACCGCCGCACTTCTGCCAGGTGTTCCTTCTCCTTTAGCAGCGTCGCGAGCTCGCGCTCTCGTTCGCGGCGCATCTCACGAATCATCTGCTCGCTTGCTAGCCGGTGCGCTTTCTCCACTGTCTCCCGCTCCTCTAACTCTCGACGTGTTTGCTCTTTAACTAGCTGGATCTGGGTAGCGTAGCTGTAGATGCGCACATGAGAGATTAATAGATTAGAACCCCCGAGTGTGCTCAAGCCACGCAAAACACAACGTACAAAGTCTCGAGAGCCTGCTCCCGCTCCGCGTGGTCGCGCTGGATCTGCTGGAGCGTCTTCGCTGTGGTGCGATGTTCGTCACGAAGCTTCTCCTTCTCTAGCCGCAGCATTTGCTGCATTGCGTCTCGCAGCTGCTTTTCCTCTTGAGTCTTGGCATCCAGGCCGATGGAAATGCGGTGCATGCGGAGCTCTTGCTCAAAGCGACGGGCACGAATCTAATGTACAAAGTGGAGTCAGCCGCAAGAATCAATCGTCCAGTGCCAAAAACATAGTGCTGCAATACCCGTTCGACGTTTGCTGCATGCTCTCCTAGTCGGTATGCTCTTTCGAGGTGTTGCCGCTGGCAGTACTCACGCTGCAGACAAGACATTCATTGTGGTGAGATCAAGTGGGCTTGAGCCATCAGAGTAGTGACAGCGTACCTGTCGCAGTTCATGGAGGTGGTCCTTGAGTTGAATCTTGTACCGCAAGTACTCTTTGTGGGCCTTTGACGTCTTGTCGTGGCGCCTGGTTTCAGGTTGTAACGGATATAGCGATGGCTTTACGGGCTGTTGGGGCGATGTGCGCGCCGTTGGCTGACGTGCACGAGGTTGCTTCGTTGGTGACATCGTAGTCTTCGCCGTCGCGAGCTTCTTCTTCACTGGGCTCGTCGTACCTTCCGCGTCGTCACCTTCCTGGTGCCTTGCCACACCAACGTCATCATCGGCGTCCTCTTGGTTCTTACTCTTCCGAGGTGTTGTAGACTCCTCGACATGGCCGCTGCGGTCAGGTGTTGAGTCCATCTCGGGTGAGTCCTTGCTGTTCGTACCGGGAGAACTGTGGCTCTGGATGGCTGAGAAGTTCTGCGCAAACTCGCCTTCTTCTTCCATGTAGTGGATGCTCGCAGCGCTGCCGCTGGCCCCGGAGACCGACGAAACGCCTCCAAAGTACGTCTCTCCGACGTCGAAATCGTTGCGATCGAACTCGACAGCACTGTCCATCTCGCTCACCGGATCCTCGTCTGTCTGTAGCTCATTCAGGTGGCGTGTTGAGAGCTGCGGTACTGGCACGAACCGACCGTACTGCTGCGTCGTGAGTAGCTCTTGCTCGAGCTCATCGTCTTTGCGACGCTGCCCCGTAGTCTTGAGTTGTGTGGTCGCCTCCACACGGCGCGTGCGTTTCTTCATCTTTGCTGACTGAAAGGATGTCGCAGTCGTTGTTCGTGGTTTTGGAGCACCCGACACGGAGCGTCCGCCTGCCGTAGGAACAACCCGACGATCGCGACTCGTCACGACCGCAGTGCGCGAGCGAGCTGCTGTGGTCGTCACCGCTGGCTTACGGACATTCCGCGCCGTCGTTTTAGTCTCTCGCGGCGCTCGCTGAGCTCGTGGAGGTTGTGGCTCTGTGCTCGGCCTCTCGTCTCTGGATCGCTCCGTCGCTTCGTCGGTCACGACGTCGCCGTGGTGTCGCGCGACGCCGGATTCCTCGCTCGAGTACAGCACGTCGTGGATGTGCTGGAACATGCCGATGAACTGCTGGATGCTGGCAACGTCACCGTCGCACAGCGCCTCGCCCGTGAGCTGCTGCGCGTCGAACTGCTCGTCCAGCAGCGCGCCGCGGAGCGCGTCAACCACGAGCTGCGCGTTGTGGACGTAGTCCTCGGCGGAGCGCGGCACGCGCACCACCTCCTCCAACTGGAACTGGAAGAGCTTCTCGTACAGCGCGACGCCCATGGACGAGACGCTGGCGACGAGGTCGTCGTAGTCCTCGAACGCGCGCGCGCCAAAGCCCAGCGACGCGAGCAGCGCGTTCGTGTCCAGCAGCGCCTGCATGCGGCGCGCGGCGCCCGTGAGCCGCAGCGACGCCGCAGAGCGCGAGGAGGACGAGAACGAGGCGTCCTCATCGCCCATGACGTCGCTCTGGCCTTGGGGGAGCCCCTGGCGGTGTGCGGAAGCCGTTCGCTGCATGGTGAGAGGAACACGGATCTTCCGACCACGATATCTCGATGAATCCGCGCACTACGGAGCTCGCGGTGGCGCGGATGGATAGATCGCGACGTGCGTTATGACGCGGATCACTCGTGCGCGGAGAGACAGCGCCGCGTCGGCCGTTAGAGAGCGAGAGAGCGCGATCCACGTCGCGTGCGGCGCTGCGCCGAACCGGTCGGTTTCTCTTTTCGTTCCAGCGCGAGGCGCGAAACAGCACATTCGAAAACTGCCTTTCTGGATCTCCCAGCATAAGTACGCTTTCGTCTAAGTACGCTCCGGCAAAGTACATAGCGAACCTAGGAGTGTTGGTGCGAACCTAATGCTGCCAGCCGACGCGACGAGATCATTGGTGGAAACACAAGCCACGTCATTGGGGATTGCGTCAGTCGCATTCCATTTCGTGTACATTATTTATTATCAGAGGTATAGTGCTCAAGTTCAAGTCAAATAGTATCAGATTACGTCATCGCGCAAGCTGATCCATATTTGATATCGCAGGTTGAGACACCGCTTGGTCGACGTCAGCCAGAACGGCCTACGCCGCGTAGTACGCGCGGAAGAGCAATGCGCCTCGCCCCTCTCCGCTCGGTCTTTGCCTCCTCCTCCTCCTCCTCCTCCTCCTCCTCCGCCTCCACCACGCTCATTCTGCAATCTCCCGCAGCTTAACCACCCACCCTACCTCTACCAGCCATGACGACCGCGGCGACGCCCAAGCTCTTCACGCCCGTGACGCTCGGCGGCGCGAAGGACCCGATCGTGCTCAAGCACCGCATCTCCATGGCGCCGCTCACGCGCCTGCGCGCGGGCGACGCCGGTGTGCAGCCCGACTTTGCGGCCACGTACTACCAGCAGCGCTCGACGGACGGCGGACTGATCATCGCCGAGGCCACCAACATCACGCCGCAGGGCCGCGGGTACCTTGGTTCGCCGGGCATCTTCAACCAGGCGCAGATCGACGCATGGAAGCCTGTGACGGAGGCGGTGCACGCGAAGGGCGGTGTGATTTTCCTGCAGCTGTGGCACACGGGTCGCATTGGCCACCCGCTGCTGCAGCCGGGTGGTGAGCTGCCCGTGTCCTCGAGCACCAACATGCCGCTCGACGACAAGCGCGCGGTGCCCACGAGTGAAGGCCGCTCGGTGATGGTCAAGCCGCGCGCGCTCGAGGCCGAGGAGATCCCCAAGATCTGCGAGGACTACCGCATTGCCACGGAGAACGCGCTGGCCGCGGGCTTCGACGGCGTGGAAGTCCACGCCGCGAACGGCTACTTGTTGGAGCAGTTCCTCCAGGACGGCATCAACGACCGCACCGACGCGTACGGCGGCCCCGTGGAGAACCGCGCGCGCTTCCTGTTCGAGGTGCTCGACGCCATTCTCAAGACCACGCCGTCGAGCAAGGTCGGCATCCGTCTCTCGCCCTTCAGCAAGAGCTTCGAGCAGCGCGATTCGGACCCGCTCGCCACGTACGGCTACGTGTTCGACAAGCTGAGCTCATACGACCTCGCGTATGCGCACGTCGTGGAGCCGCGCGGCTTCCACTACGAGTCGGAGCTGTGCCCGGAGGAGGGCGCGACGTCCTACTTCCGCAAGATCTTCAAGGGCGTGTACATGACGTCGTCGGGCTTCGAGCGCGACTCGTCGATCGAGGTCGTCGAGAAGGGCGACGCCGACATCGTCGCGATTGGCCGCTACTTCATCTCGAACCCGGACCTCGTCAAGCGCTTCGAGCTGAACGCCAAGCTCACGCCGTACGACCGTACGTCGTTCTATCTGCCGGGCAAGGAGGGCTACACGGACTACCCGACGCTCGAGGAGGAGGAGGCCGCCGCCGCCAAGTCGGAGACCGCGGCCGAGGCGGCCCCATGAAGCCAGGCCGACGCTAAGCTGTGAGCCTGCCACGACAAGGCCGGTTTCTCAGCCCTGCGCGTCCTTAGAGTCTCCCATAAGGAATTATAAAGTGTAGACATTCTGTTTCGAGTGATATTCATCTCCCCCTCAGATTTTTTTGTTTGTAGACAGAGTATCTTCACTGCTACTTCGTCAACTACGCCTGCACCTCTCCGGCCTTGGCCCGCGCTTCCTCTTCCTCGAGCGTCGGGTAGTCGGTGTATCCCTTCTCGTCCTCTCCGTAGAACGTGGACGCGTCCCACGGAAACAGCTTGGCGTTCAGCTCAAAGCGCTTGACGAGGTCCGGGTTCGAAATGAAGTAGCGGCCGATCGCGACCATGTCCGCGACGCCGCGCTCGACCACGTCGATCGACGAGTCGCGCGCGTACCCGGACGCCGTCATGAGCACGCCCTTGTAGTGCTTGCGGAAGAGCGCCGTGGCGCCGTCCTCGGGGCAGTTCTCGCTCTCCTCGCGGCCCCAGGGCTCGATCACGTGCGCGTACGCGAGGTCGTAGTCGTTCAGCTTGTCAAAGACGTACCCGTACGTCGTGGCCGGGTCCGACTCGCCCTGGCCGAAGCTCTTGCCGAAGGGCGAGAGACGAATGCCGACCTTGCTCGACGGCGTGGTCTTGAGCACCTCGTCGAGCACCTCGAACAAAAAGCGCGCGCGGTTCTCGACCGAGCCGCCGTACTCGTCCGTACGGTCGTTGATGCCGTCCTGGAGGAACTGCTCCAACAAGTAGCCGTTCGCGGCGTGGACCTCGACGCCGTCGAAGCCCGCGGCGATCGCATTCTCGGTCGCCACGCGGTAGTCGCGACAGATGCCCGGGATCTCGTGCGCCTCGAGTGCGCGCGGCTGGACCATGGGCTTGCGGCCCTCGAGCGTCATCTTAGTGTTCTTCTCGTCCACAGGCATGTTGGTGCTCGAGGACACGGGCAGCTCACCACCCGGCTGCAGCAGCGGGTGGCCAATGCGACCCGTGTGCCACAGCTGCAGGAAAATCACACCGCCCTTCGCGTGCACCGCCTCCGTCACAGGCTTCCATGCGTCGATCTGCGCCTGGTTGAAGATGCCCGGCGAACCAAGGTACCCGCGGCCCTGCGGCGTGATGTTGGTGGCCTCGGCGATGATCAGTCCGCCGTCCGTCGAGCGCTGCTGGTAGTACGTGGCCGCAAAGTCGGGCTGCACACCGGCGTCGCCGGCGCGCAGGCGCGTGAGCGGCGCCATGGAGATGCGGTGCTTGAGCACGATCGGGTCCATCGCGCCGCCGAGCGTCACGGGCGTGAAGAGCTTGGGCGTCGCCGCGGTCGTCATGGCTGGATGGTCAGGTTCTAGTCGCTGTGGCTGCGTGCGGGGAAGTTGCCGAATGACCGGCCTCCTTGGAAGCGGCGCCCGGGAATGCGGGCGTTTGTCCTTTGTTTCCGTCGCCACTGAGTGGTGACGTCTGCGGATTAGCGAACGTCCACCTGACACTTGCTGACACCTCTAGAATCGAATGCGTAGCTGTTAGGTGAGACCGTCGTGCGGGCTGATTTTTGTGTTTGGTATCAGCTCAGAACCTGTCAGAATGCATACCCAATTCGAGTAATCGCCGCCAACACGTGGAGCCGTGCCATCATCACCATTACGAGCCCTCCACGGCCACTGGAGGACGGCGTCAACAGCCAGCGTGTGAAGGCCACGGTCTCATCAAGTGTTCAAAATGTACTTCAGTTCATAAAGCGCCTGCTCCAAGGCAGACGAGGTCAGCTCTCTCTTAGTAGTAGCCCGGCTCGGTGCGGAAGTGGTCCGCGGTCATGAGCTTGGCCCAGGCTTTCGCAAAGACCTCCTGGAAGACGGCGTCGTCCGAGGCGAAGAGCTGCACGATGCCCTTGTACACCGAGTCCCAGAGCAGCGCTACGTCCGTGTCCAGCACAAAAAGGTCCTGGCCCACGGCCTGGTACTCGCGCTCGCCGCGCTTCTCCCACGTGTGGTTCACGAGCACGCGGAAGAGCTCGTTCGAGACGCGCGCCGGCGACGTCGCGTACGTACCCGAGTACCCGAGGCGCTTCTGCTGGACGGCACTGCGCGGGCGCGCGGCCAGCGCCACGTACTCGATGGGCTTGAGCCCGCGCACGCGCGCGTCGTCGCGCACGGCCGCGAGCGCGTTCTTGTAGTACGTGCGCGGCGCCAGGTGGTCCACGTTCGCGCCGTCCAGCGCGTCCACACGGCCGCCGATAAAGTCGATCCGCGCGCTACCCGCATCCTCGAGCGCCACTTGGCCCGCGAGCACAATAAGGTCGGCCATCGAGAGCGTCGGGAAGTCGCGCTGGATGGGGGCGAGCGCCGCGAGCACCTCGTCCATGCCGGCGTTGCCGTCCCAGTCCTTCTGCGGCGCGAACCGGATCTTCGCTCCGTTGCAGCCGCCGGCAAAGTCGGTAGCGCGGAACGTCGATGCGCACTGGAACGCCAAGTGCACGAAGAGCGCGCCGTTGTATACACGCGAGCCGCCATGACCCTGGCCCGGTGTCTGGATAGGACCCTGGTCGGGGCCGTCGCGCTTGACGTGGTCGCTGGTGAGCCCGTCGATGGGCGTCCACAAGAGCGTCTTGAGGCGGCGACGCACGGCCTGGAAGTCTGGGAGTTGGTCCGGTGAGGGCGGCGACGGCAGCGGGTTCTGGTGCGGCTGCGCGGGCCACACGAGCGCGCCCTTGCAGCGCTGGACGGGCCCCATGTCCAGCGTGTGGAGCTTGTACCACGCGGCCGCGAACGCGTCGCCATGGGCCGCGAGGTCGTCGGCAAACTCGTGCGCGATGGGCTTGAACGCGTCGTCGTTCACGAGCGCGAGGTCGACCGTGAGCATGCGCACGGGCGGGTCAAACTCCACGGGCCCGCGCCAAAAGACCCGACCGCCGGGGCTCACGTCCTGCTGGAAAGCCGGGACGTTCTTGAGCTGCAGAAAGTAGCCGTTCGTCCACTCGGTCGGGCGGCGCGTCCACGGGTGCTCAAAACCCGAGGTGAACGTGTTGTTGGCCTTGCCCATCGGGCCCGGGTTGTTGGAGCACGTGCCCGGCCACGGCGCCTCGGGCGCCTCGATCGGGTCCGGGCCCGGGCCAGTGGAGCACGCGCCGTGCATCTTACCAAAGCCGTGGCCGCCGCCGATCAGCGCCACGGTCTCACGGTCCGTAAACCCCATGCGGCGGAACGTGTCGCGGATCTCCACCGCCGAGCCGGCCGGGTCGGGTTTCGCCATGGGGCCCTCCGGGTTCACGTAGATGAGCCCCGAGGTCGTGGCGCCTAGCGGCCACTGGCACTGGCCGTCCACGTCGCAGTGCGCCGCCTGCGCGAACGCCGGGTCCAGCTCGAGGCTCGCCGAGCCGTCCAGGTCGTCCACGCGGCCGCCGCAAAAGCCGATCTGCGGCCCGCCCATGGCCTCGATCGCCGTCGTGCCCGCCAACGCGATGAGGTCGCCCCAGGAGAGCGAAGGCCCGTGCTGGAGCTTGACGCGCGCGAGCAGGTCGAGCGCCTTGTCAAGGTTCGTGTTGTCCTCCCACGCGCGCTCGGGCAGGTGGCGGATCCGTGCGCCGTCACAGCCGCCGCGGCCGTCCGAGCGGCGGTACGTGCCGGCGCAGTGCCACGCGAGCCGGATGAAGAACGGGCCGTAGTGGCCAAAGTCCGCCGGCCAGAAGTCCTGCGAGTCGGTAAGCAGCGCCACGATGTCGCGCTTGACCGCGGCAAAGTCCGGCACGTCGTCGTCCTGGCCGTTGGCTTGGTGGTCCACGGGCGCTGGGAGCTGGCGCTCG
>JAMFLL010000145.1:49176-59394 GCA_027475725.1 Pythium rhizo-oryzae | reverse complement strand
CTTTGAGGCCGCCGAGCTCGAGGAGCTGCTCGACTTTTCCATGCCCGACGACCTCGAGGCGCTCGAGAAGGACAAGGAAGACCTGATCAACCTCGACGACGGCTTTGACGGCACCGAGATGTCGATCCTGTACAGCTTCCTCGTTGACACGCCCGAAGAGAAGTCGGACAAGAAGGCCGCGAGCCTCGACGCGGACGACGGCATTTTGAACCTCAACATGCTGGCCAACACGCCGATCGAGTCGCTCATGGAGTCGCTCGAGGAAGACTTCACCGACGAAGAGCTCAAGATGACGCCGCCCGCGTCCGTCGCTGGTGTGGCCGTCGCCCGTGCCAAGAACGGCATGCCCGAGGTCAAGAGCCGCCGCCTGTGCCGCGCCGACGGCTGCTACAAGCGCTCGCGCTCGAACGGCCTCTGCATCTCGCACGGTGGTGGCCGCCGCTGCGCCATCGACGGCTGTGACAAGTCGAGCCAGGGTGGCAACTTGTGCATCCGCCACGGCGGCGGCAAGCGCTGCAGCTTTGAGGGCTGCGAGAAGGCTGCCCAGTCGAACTTTTTGTGCAAGGCCCACGGTGGTGGCCCGCGCTGCCAGGTCGACGGGTGCATGCGCAGCTCGCAGGGCGGCGGCTACTGCCGCTCGCACGGCGGTGGCAAGCGCTGCATGTTCGACGGCTGCACCAAGGGCACCCAGCGCGGTGACTACTGTGCGCTCCACGGCGGCTCGCGCCTCTGTGAAGTGCCCGGCTGCATGCGCAACGACCGCGGCGGTGGCATGTGTGCGACCCACGGTGGTGGCAAGCGCTGCTCGGTCGACAACTGTGTCAAGCCGTGCCGTCGCAAGGGCCTGTGCTCGGCGCACCTGCGCCAGTCGGAGCACAAGTAAGGCAACTTCTCCTGTGAATCACTTCAAGACGGGCTCTGTGGAGCCCCGGACCAGGTTGCAAGAACGGAAGAAGACGAGAGACGGAGAAGACGACGGTGAAGACGAGAGAGAAGAGAGGGAGTTGCTTGGGAGGCTGGCAATCAATGGCATCAACTTTCGGCGTCTTGTCATGGTAGGTTCGCTGTCTTTGTTTGCCTGCCTGCCTGCCACTACCTGCGAGCCTGTCGCCGCCTGCCGCTCTCGTCTTGAAGGAAGAGAGAGAGCGCGCTCGGGACGGCGACAGACCTTTGTAGAACACAAGTGTATTGATTTATTTGCTCTTGTTGTCATAGAGCGTGGCGTTGGTCTCATTTTGGACAATGATTGTGGTGGAAGGAAGAGAGTGTCGAAAAGGAAGACGAGAGCCACGCGAGACTGGGTGGGCGGAAGCGGCATCGCTATCGTGTTTTGCATGTGCATCAATCGACGACGACGAAGAGAAAATCAACAGAAAAAAGGAAGCAAAGAGAGAGAGCCGATGAAGCGAACGGACCAAGCGACGGCTTGAAGAGAAGCACGCACACACCGCGACGACATCCCCCGCATCCGACACGCTCGAGGAGGCTACTCGCCGGTGTGGAACCCTCGCCAGTTCAAAGCGGCGCTGCTCAACGGCTCACGGCCGGTCCACGTCACACGTGGGGCGTCCGGTGGCCTGAGTGACGCGGCGCGAACGAACGCTCCGTTCCCCCGAACGGGTGGGTGGTTGCGTCGACAGCCCGCACGTGGGTCTGACTCTCGGCTGCTCGCTCCGCATCTTCCTCCTCTTCTTCCTCCCACTGCGGACCTTCTATCCGTTGCTGGCTGGGACTGGACAGAGGTGACGCGTCTTCGTCTCCGTTCGTCGCTTGTCTTTGTGGCCGGCGACGCCCCGTGGACCCAGACGCCTGCTCGCTTCTATTCCCAGTTTCGTGTCGGAAGGGGGGATATGTCTGTCAACACACAGCACGCGCGACTGCCGGGGCACCGGTCGGTCCAGACGCCCGCACTTTTGTGTGGGCGTTGGTTTGACAAGTGTCGGAAGGACCCGCGACCAGGCGTCCCGGCGTCGGTGACGAGCTGAGCATGTGTGTGTCGTTTCTGTGTCTTCTGTCTGTCCGTACGAGCCAACTCGTAGTAGCAGGTAATCTCCATTCATATCCATTTGAGTGTGCTTCCTTCGTGGGTCTTTGCTATGCTATGTCTGGAGACGTGCTGACGAAGGCAGGGCGCTTGTTGACTTCCATTTCCACCTTGCATTTTCAAGCTCGGCAAAATGATGTGGTGTGTACCACATTCAGAAATGTGTACCACATATATTAGGACGTCCACGGGCTTATTCCAGGACACCTGCCCAACCTCTGGAGCAAACAGCGGCTAGACCGACACGGGCAACATGGGCGACCACGACGAAGAGATGCCGCGCGCCAAGCGCCTCAAGATGCTGCGCGAGGCGAAGGAGCGCAAGGAGCGAATGGAGCGCGGCGAGCCCGTGGAAGACGAGCCGATGCCCGAGGCGCCGGAGGACAAGGGCGAGGAAGAGGAGCAGGAGGAGGAGGAGGAGGACAACGCTGCTGGCGGCCAGGAGCTGCTCAGCGCTGTGGACAGCCAAATGGCCAAGGACCGCGCGGACGAGGAAGAGGAGGACGAAGAAGATGTGCTGAACCTGGCGCCCAAGCGCGCGAACTGGGACATCGAACGCGACATCGCCCCCATGCTCAAGAAGCTCGAGCGACGAACACAGCACGCGATCGTCGAGATCTTGAGTACGTGCTTATCCGGACCACCAGGTGCAGGGTGTGGATCGCTAACTCTGATTGCTTTATTACGAAAATAGGAGAGAAAATGGCTGCCGAGCAGCAGGAGGAGAGTGATGAGGACGAGGACGAGGACGAGGACGAGGAAGAGGAGGAAGCGGAAGGAGATGAATAGAGAGATGTTTAATATTGCTGGGCGTCTGGATGCGGATTTTAGGTGCAAGTCCGAGCGGGCTCCGTGTCTCACTTCTTCTCTTTCTTCTCCTTCTTCTCCTTCTTGGACTTCTTCTTCTCCTTGCCGTCTTCGTCCTTTTCGCCGGATTTCCGCTTCTTGGAATCCTTGTCTTTCTTGCCGTCGCCAGTGCTCTCCTCGACGTGGAATGCCTTAAGCTTCTTGTACACTTTCTTGATCTGCTTGGCGTGCTTCTCTGAAACCACGGGGTCTTGTTCACGTTGCTGGTGCTGCTGCTTCAATTCTGCGTACCGCGCAAGAACGGCGTCGACCTGAGCGTGCACAGCACTGAGGTCTTTGCCCTGTGAGAACTTGCTTCGCTTGATGTACTCGTCGACTGCGCTCTTTGTCACACCGTTTTTCGCGTCGCTCTCCATCTCGCGGGCGACGTGGCACACGGCTGCGAGCGATAGGTACGCCGGGTAGTTGCACAGCGGTAGCTCCGTGAGCAGCAGCTCGTTCAGCACGACACACGAGTTGGCGTGGAGCTTCTGGAGCGCGTCGAGAGGCAGATCGCGCCCCTGGGACTTGCTGAAGCCACGGAAGTCATCTACAAAGCCGAGCACGGCGCGGAACGGGTGGTACATGATGAGCTGGAAGCGCACGCCCTCAAGCAGCGCCATCTCATGGCCGATGACGTGCTTGTGGTCGACACTGAGCTGCTCGGCGATCGTGTCGACGTTGATGTACTGCTCCTCGACCTTGCCGGCCACGTAGATCGCCGTGGGCACGATGTACTTGGGGTGGAACTCCATGACCGAGTTCGACAGGTAGAACCGCTTGTAGAGCATCACAGCGCAGCACTTGACCTTGTCGGACGTGCGGAAGAGCTGCGTGCAGCTCTCCTGCACTTTGGCCTCGTAGAACTCGCGCACGAGCGCTTCCTGCTCGAGCGTAAGGTACTCGATCAGCGGCGACACCTGGAGCCCTTCTTTCTCCTCGCGCTCCTCCTCCTGCTCGAGGTCCAGGTCCACCTCGTCGTTCCAGTCGTAGAGATCGCGCACCGCCGTCGTGGACGCCGGCACGAGCGCCGCGAACGACCGCGGCTTCCGCGTCGGTTTGACGCCGGTCGCGCCGCTCGCGGCGATCTGCGCCTGCTCGAGCCGCAGCGCCTTCTTCACCTTAACATGTCGCAGGCGGTCGATCCGCGCGAGCTGCTCGCGCGTGAAGATCCAGTTGTTGTAGTGCGTCGAGTTGTTCAGGTACGACATCGCTAATGGGCGGAGAGCTCCATTTACACTTGGGCCAACCCACGGAAGATGCTCCAGGGTACTCTGTCCCTTGTTTCCAGCAGTGGTCCCTCGTTTAGGAGATCGGAAAGTTACGAGTGTACCCCCCACCGTAATTTACGCAGCAGAAACGTATTTAGTAGGATCTGAACTAATTCAGTAAGAGTACAGACCATCACTCTGCACTAAGTTCAGCTGGTGCATGAACTGCATTGTCAGCAGCTCACCTCCGGACCGCACGCCGCGCTCGCGCGCCTCTCTGTGCGCCGTTCCACCGCCGCAGTCA
The DNA here is from genome assembly GCA_027475725.1 of Pythium rhizo-oryzae. Lineage (NCBI taxonomy): Eukaryota > Oomycota > Peronosporomycetes > Pythiales > Pythiaceae > Pythium > Pythium rhizo-oryzae. The sequence goes on along the minus strand of JAMFLL010000145.1, from coordinate 54,989 downwards.
TCGCTTCGCTTCTCCGGCCGAACACCAGCGACACCGACCGCGATGCTGCTCCTCAAGCGCCCACCGATGCGCTCTTCGGCTGGGCTGCGTGCGGCGCGATGCCTGAACGTCATGACCGCGGCGAAAATGGACCATGACGCCGTGCCGCTGGTCAACGTGGCGCCGCTGCTCCGCGCGGAGGGCGCGTCGCGCGCACAGAAGCAGCAGATCCTGGACGAGATGAAGCGCGCGTGTCTCGAGACCGGGTTCTTCACGATCCCGACCAAGGACGTGCTCCCGAATGAGATGATCGCCAAGGTGGGTGGGTCTCGTCTGGAGCTGTTCCGGTGGTGGAAGCCCTCATCGATTCTCAACTGCGATTGTTTCCACACAGGCATACCAGCGATCCGACGAGTTCCTTGCGCTTCCGGCAGACGTCAAGCAGAAGTACCACGTGAAGAAGTCGCCGAATGCGCGTGGCTGGACACCGATGTTTGAAGAACCATCGGTACGGGTATCCTACGGTCCAGAAACTCTCATGCCGTGTTTAACTCACGAATCTGTTTGGAGTACCAGTACCAGCCTGGCGTGATCTCTCGTCTGGAGGGCTTCGATCTCGCGCGGGAGCTGTCGTCGTCGTTTGTGGAACCAGGCTCGAGCCTGGGCCCGAACGTCTGGCCCACGGAAATTCCGGGCTTCCAGGACGACGTGTACGGACTCTACAACCAGACCACGCAGGTGTCCCACATGCTCTTCCGCAGCTTCGCCGAGATGCTGGATCTCCCGTCTGACACGTTCCTGGTGCGTCCACTCGAACGCTCTGGATAGACAACGGAGTAGTGGTGCTCACATTCATTCCACGATACAGCAACACGTGAGCGAACGCGCCGAGGCGTTCATGCGACTGCTCACGTACCCAGAGAGCGACAGCCCCGTGAAGAACTCAAGCGTGGGCATCGCCTCCCACACCGACTTTGAGTGCTTCACGATCATTCACCAAAACAGCCCCGGTCTCCACTTGATGGACCGCAGCGGTCGGTGGGTCGAAGCCCCCGTGTCGAACGACCGCCTCTTCATCATGGTCGGCGACATCCTCGAGCGGTGGACCAACGGCTTGCTCGTCGCGACCGAGGTGCGTGGATTCGATCAGATCACTGGCATCATGTTTCCAGCGTTTAATAATCGTACCTCTTTGTTGTGAACAGCACCGCGTCGTGAACTCGGAGAAGAAGCGTCAGTCCATCGTGCGGTTCAACGGCGTGGATGGCGACACCGTGGTGGAGCCGCTGCCGCAATTCGTGTCTGCCTCGCATCCTGCTAAGTATGAGCGCACCACCCAGCGTCTCCACATTGAGAATGAGATCAACAAGGGGGAGGAGCACCTCGCCGCAGCCAAGGCCGCGCTGGCGCAGGCGTAATACAAATCTTCACTGCAGATGAATCTGGGAGGGTCCTTTTCATTCATGCTTTTTTCCTATTTCCGAAGGCTGGTGAACTCGGCGAACAACTGCTTGGCGGTAGCATCGCCCATCATGTCGTCACGCGTGGGGCGGCGCTTGTGCTGGGCCTCGAAGTCTTCGCGCCACTGCTTGAGCTCCTTTTCCAGTCGCTCCGCCTTCTCCGCGCGCGTCTCCTTGACCTCCAGCACCGGTACATCATTGAGAATCGGCTGGCAAAGCACACTCATCACGTCGATCTTGGAAACCTCGCCATCAGCGCGCTTGGTCATCTGTTCATGCACGAAGTTAAGCACTTTCAATTGCTGCCGTGGATACGCACGGATATACGTCGCACCTTCACGAGCTTTTGCTCCTCACCACCACGACCGAGCGGCACGAGCAGACCACCACCAGGCTTGAGGAACTCGAGAAAAGCTTCGGCCTCGGCCTTGGTCTCGACGGCGACACCGACGTGGATCGCGTCGTACTGGACACCAGGCGGCATGTCGCCCAGCACCTGCTTGCTGGAGCTCTTCACGATGCTTGTGGCCGGGAGCAGCTCCTCATCCAGCGTCGAGGTCAGGTTCTGCTTGGAGAAATCGACTAGTTCGGGCACGATATCCACACCCGTGACCGAGCCCGTGGCACCGACTAGGTGCGCCATGACCGCCACGAGGTAGCCAGAGCCACACCCGACATCCAGCGCGTCAGCACCGGGCCGCAAGTGCTCTTCGAGTAGTCCCATCACCTGCGCATGCTGCTGCGGCGTGGAGATCGTCGCGATGACGCCGATTTTTAGCGGACGGTTCTCGTACGCAGCGGACGTTCCACGCGCCTCCAGCGGCGCGAACGCGGCGCGGTCCACGGCACGCAGCGCGCGCTCCAACCGGGAGTTGGCCGCCACGACGTTCGTCTTGACGAGGCTGTCCACAAGCGCAGCGTGCGAGTCGCCGCCGATCTGGTGGCCAATACTCGTGCTAACGGGGGATCATGTTCGTGACTCAGTCAGCAGAGCCAACACGGCATAGCCTCAGTGGCATTCGAGACGGAAACGCACCTGATGAGCAGATCCTCCGACACGCCGCTGAGCACGGAGAGCGCGCGGCGCGCCCCAGCACGGCTGCTGGCGCGCACGAACGAGAGACGAGCGCGAGAGAGAACCATGCTGTGCTTTCTCCAACGCTATCCCTCCAAGTGAGACCGTATCCACCGCAGCTCCACGCATTCTGATGCAATCTGAACGGACCAGAGATATATTCTGATTCATGCGACTCCATCCGCAGGTGAAAATGGCGCGAAGCCGTCGGCGAGCTGGTAGTAGCTACGGGGGGGCCAACAAGCTCGTTTTGTTTGGATTGTGCGCTGCGGTCCGTAGCAGAAGCGAGGGATGCGCACCTGATGTTGCCGGCGTCGGTCAGGCAGAGATACACGCGCTCGACGAGAGACTGGTCTGGACATGCGCGCGTTGCGGTGCGATAGAGATCCAAAAGGCTTCCGCGCATGAACAAGTACGATCATCAATGCCTTGCAAAGATAGACCCGATCCAGGCAACCGCACCTCTCCATCGTGAGCGTAGGTTCTTGCGCCGTGCTCACCACCACGAAACAGCATAGCGAGCGCGGCGTCGACGCAGCCGCCTCGGTATCACGGCCACCCGACGCCGCCGTCGCTGTCGCTGATGCGCCTGCTCCTCCCCGGTGCTTGCGCTTGCGCTGCAGGCGGTTGTCCTGGAGACGCTCGGCGATGGCGCTGCCGAAGATCACGTCGCGGCCAGCGAATCGGAGAAGTCGCCAGTCCACGAGGCCGCGCTCGGACGTGAGATCGTGCAACACCTGCAGTTCCAAACCAAACAGGCCGGAGTCCGTGAGTCTCCGTCTCTTCCGGGCACAGCACGAGCACACACCGACCTCCCGCGCAGACGGCGCCAACTCGTTCTCTGTTGCTTCTTGCCTCTCCGCATCCATTGGGGCGGATCGTTTGTCGACCAAAATGTACAAATGAACAGCTCAACCCTCCCGATGGTATCACCTAAGCCAAGCTAACCCGACCAGATCTCAGCAGCAATCAATCTGTATTCTCATTAGTTCATTTGCACGAGGCTTGCTTCTTCTGTACACGCTGCCAGCTACACAGCGTCGCCTACACAACGGGCACGGCCCAGGCGCCGTGGTTCTCGAGGTTGTAGGTGTTGACGCCACGCTCAGCGAGGAAGAAGCCATTGTCACCCCAGTTAGTGCCGTACGAATTTCGCACGACCCAGTACTTGACACCGTTGTCGTCCGTGCCCCAGCCGATGAGGTTCACGACGTGGGTCGTGCCCGGGAACTTGTCGTTGTTGCGCAGCACAAAGCCGCCGGTGTAGTTGACATACTCGGGCGTGTGCGAGTACATGCTCACGACGATCGGGCCGCGGTGGTAGATCTCGTTCATGGCCTCGAGCTCGAACTCGGCCGAGGTCGTGGCGTTCAGCGTACCGAACTCGGAGATGAAGTACTTCTTCGGGTTCTCGTTCACCGTGCACGAGCCGTCCAGCGTGCAGTGGCGACACTGGCTCGCGGCGCACGAGTGGTGCGAGTCCATCCACGACGGGTGCGCGGCGATGTACGGGTTGCAGGTCGTGTCGACGATGCCGTTCTCGTAGATCCACTTGTGCGCGTACCGCGGGTCGCCGCCCGAGCACGAGCCGAAGGACCGCATGCCGCAGTCCAGCAGCACCTGCGGCGTGATAAGCACCTCTGGGCCCAGCTTGCCCGTCTTCTTGAACTGCGCGATGCGGATGCGGTCCGAGAGCGCGCTCGCCGTCGCGAACGCCCAGCACGAGCCGCACGGCTTGGGCACCATTTGGTTCTGGATGCTCGTCACGAGGCTGATGCCCGTGCCGTTGTAGTCACGCCAGTCCCAATGCGCTGGCAGGTCGTCGAGCGACTTGACGGGCGGCAGACTCGTGAGTACGCGCTCCGGGTCGCGGCCGCCGAGGAACCAGTTGGTGTCCTTGAACGGCTTCTCGTCGTCTTTCGTGGCCTTTTCCACGACGGCCGAGGCGTTCGGACACACCGCGAGAGCGTCCACGTCAAGGCGCAGCGCGTGGCGCACACCGTCGCCGTGTGTAAAGTCCACGACGGGCGCCGGCGCCGCGAACTGGTGCTGCACAAAAAGACTCGCCCCACAGCCCAGCGCGACCCACGCAAGCGCCGGCGCCACGCGCTGCGCCATCGATCGCGCGCGGCGCGCCGGCGAGGGTGCCGTCGGGTTGGACGAGCCGTAGCCGTCACCAGTGGGGACGGCGGAGCTCAGCACGCGGCGCTGGCTCATGGTCGAGGGCTGCAACAGCGGCAGCTCGGGTTGCGCCATGGTCGTTGCGAGTCGCTGGAAGAGGCGGAAAAGCGGAAATGCGGCGGAAGTCGCCGGCCACGCGCGACTTCGTTCCGCTTCTTCGCTCGCCGTGAGCTTTGGTGTGGTGTGCGCGCGTTGCCGACGGAAATGGGCCAGTTACACTGTAACTGTAACTTACAGGCAGTCAGTCGGCCGTTGCGGCGCCATTTTGAGCTGCTCGGCTGGATGATCTCATCACCAAAAGACGTCAAACAGGGATAAAACCTCGAGAAGGAGAGATAAAACCTCGCATCAAAGGACACCACACCCGAACGAAGCCATGCGATTGGTGTTCCACAGAGAACACCTGCGTCGACTTCGGGACCAATCAGCAGCCACTTCACGGGTTGTGAGGGATCTGATTGGTGGATTAATCGGTTCCGAGTCAGAACAGAAAACGGCCTCCCGAGAACACTCCAAAGACTCATCGACTCCACGTCACAAGAAGAGGCGCGCAAGTGGATCCGGATGCGTACTTATCGCTTGCCACTTCAACGAAATGCGTACTTAGTGACCCCCCCATGTGGGCCACTGTGGGCCACTGTGGAGTCCGGCTACTTCAACATGCTCATGCGCGGGGAAACTCCGCGAGTGCGCGTGTTTGCGGCATCCGCCGTGTGCGACGCGGCGGTCGGCGCCGCCGCATTGTCGGCGGGCGCCACATCGCGCCGTTGGGGGACGCGAGAACGCTGCGACATCAGCGCGGCGCGTGTGGGACGCCGCGGCTGGGACGCGAACGCGTGACCCGCAACGCATGCGGCGGTTTGCGCGGGGCGAAAGATCCCCCTTTCCGCAGAGGAGGAAGGTGACGAGGAGGTAGGAGAGAGAGAGCGGCGGCGTGCGGGGACCAGCCGTCGGTCAGTCGACGTTTTCGTGTGAAAGGCAGAGCGAAGCAGCCAGTTCCCGGGAAGCCCCCCCCCCCCCCCCCCCCCCCACCCCCCCTCCCCCCCCCCCCCCCCCCCCCCCCCCTGGCCCCCCCTCGCCCGGCCTGCCACACGCCCACCGCCTCCCCCCCGCGCGCC
>JAMFLL010000145.1:0-49166 GCA_027475725.1 Pythium rhizo-oryzae | reverse complement strand
AGCCTAGCTGACTCCTAGGTCAGTTTTTGTTGTAAAGGTCATACAAAACACAATGTTCGCGAGAAACCCCCCCCCCCCCCCCCCCCAACGGTCGGTTCACGTACCCTCCCGTCGGCCACGATAGCGCGCACGCGGAAAGCCAGGCAGAAGAGGACGCCGCAGCTCGTCGCGCAGCCCACGACCACCACCGAGTCCACGCCCAGCGCCTCGATCAGCCCCCAGAAGAGCGCGATGAAGTACGCACAGAGCCACCAGACGATCTCGTCGTTTCTCGAGCGATGCGAGAAGGAGAAGATCGATCTGCCAGAGGTGCGGTGGTTCGCTGCGCCTATCGGTGGTGGATGAGAGGTCTCACTATTGTTTGTTGCTGTCGTAGAACCCGTATGAGGCCATGCAAGAAGTGAGCATGGCTCTCAAACAGACCCAGGGCAAAGAAGAGGTACGTTTGCATCCCCTCGTTGATGGACTTGCCTTGTTCGCCGCTTTGCTGATTCAATCGTGTGCCGTGCTGGATGAACAGGAGGCGTTTGACGTGCTCAAGAAGCGCTTCTCCGGTGATGGCGGCAACAATAAGCGGTCGCACTCCGATTCGCAGAATGGCGGGAACGAAAAGGACGACGAAGCCCACGAGGACATGCCCCCGCACAAGCGCACGCGGCTGCTGGAAGAAGCGCGCTCGAAGCCTGCTGTGGTGAAAGAGAACCAGAAGCTTGTTGATGCGTTTGCCGACTACGCGCAGAAACACCTTGACCGGGGCCACACGGGCAAGTTTGTATCTCACATCCGCGCGGCCAACTACATCCGCGACTACGAGAAGCCGATCAAGTCGGGCACCGATGCCGAGCACGTTGGCTACATCGGGCACAAGATGGCGAACCAAATCGAAGAGGTGCTCAAGACGGGCAAGTTCAAGGACGAGACGCCCGGCATGAACGTCACTCGCGACTACGACCACTTCCCGCCCCCACTCGTTGCCGCGATCCGTGAGTCACCGGCCAAGCGTAAGGAGAACCAGAAGATCGTCAATGTGCTCACGGAGTACGCGGAGAACCAGCTCAAGTACGGCAACTCGGGCAAGGGCACGTCCCACTTGCGCGCAGCCAAACAGATTCACGACACGGACGTGGTAGTGGACTCGGGCTTCCGTGCACAGAGCGAGATCGGCTACATCGGCTCGCACCTGGCCGACAAGATTGATCAGATCTTGACGCATGGCAAGATTGTGCACGATGAGGAGGCGGGCGGCTCACACCGCATCGCTGGCGAGCGCGCACCGATCGTTCAGGACTTGATTGACAACCCCGCCAAGGTCCACGAGAACCAAAAGATTGTCGACGCGCTACGCGACTATGGTGACGCGCACCTGCGCGGTGGTAGCCGAGGCAAGGGCATTTCGACCTTGCGCTCTGCGGTGGAGATCCGCAACGCCGACTTTGAGGTCAAGTCGGGCGGTGAGGCGCGGAAGATCGGCTACGTTGGCATGCAGGCAGCGAAGAAGGTGGACCAGATCCTGCGTCACGGCCACGCCGACTCGGACGACGACTACGTTGAGGGCGAGGAAGAGGAGGAAGAAGAGGAAGTTGAGGACAACCACGAGCACTATGGCAAGCCCCATCAGGGCGGCCACCAGACGCCGCTCGTGAAGGACGTTCGCAGCCAGAAAGCCAAGTGCCCGGAGAACCAGCATATCATCGATGCGCTGGCCGATTACGGAGAGGCTAAGCTGAACGAAGGCGACTCGGGGCGTGGCGTGACCTACCTGCGTGCTGCGCGTGAGTTGGTGAGCTGCGGGGAGGTGATCACGTCGAGTACGCAGGCCAAGAAGGTGGGCATGATCGGCAACAAGGTAGCTCATTTCATCGAGGAGACGCTCAAGAAGAACAAGAAATGAAGAGGAGTTGCTCGCCAACTCAAGTGGCGTGAGTCGATAGTCGTCGCGTCGGCCACTGGTGCGAAGGAGGGCGTAGGAGAAGTGCATGTGTAGCTTTCGGTCGTGTCATTCGAATGCTTGAATATATTTTGCTGAAAGAGAACGCTGACGTGTTGCATAGTAATTTAGCGACGATAAAGATGAAGAGCGCGAGAAGAATTTTAAGTGGAGGAGCTGGCCGTGACGGTCTTCGCTTTGGTGGTGATGCTGCTACTGCTGCTCGCCGTTCGGGCTTCGCGTCTTGTTGTCGCGCTCTTGGTCTTCGCATCTTGCGTGAACTTGGTGCGACGCTCTTGCTTCTTCACCTCCTGGGAGACGATGGTAGTCGCTGCAGCCTTCACGCTCGCGCGCACCTTCGCCGCTGCTGCTTGTGTCGTCTTATTGGCGACACCCACGGTGTGCTTGTTTACCACTGTCTTCTTTCCTGAGGTTCTAGTGTTAACCGCGACAGGCTTGTTCTCCTTCCCGATAGACATCAGACTGATTCTTTGCTTCGCAACGGTGGCAGAAGCTACCGCCTTCGAAGGTGCCTTTTTCGTGGGGGTCGCCTTCTTCGTAAGGGTTAACTTTGTCGGAGCAGCTTGAGTGGTCTCCTTCGCCGGGGTGTCCTCATTTGCCGGGGTGCCATCCTTCGTCGGAGTGGCCTTCGTCGGAGTGGCCGTCTTCGTCGGTGTGGCTTTCTTTGGTGTAGCCGCCTTCCTGCGGGCATCCTTCGGTGTGCGCGGAGCGGCGGCACGAGCAGCCTTCATCACGGCAACGGCCATGGGTGCGGGACGCGGTGTAACCTTCTTGGGAGTGAAGAGCGAATCTCCTTCAAAGACAGGCAGCGGGCCGGCGTAAGGCTTGTAGTTGGCCTTCTTCGCGCTCGCCGTTTCCGCTGGCGTCGCCTTCGCAGCAGCAGTGACAGTCGTTGATGCCTTCTTCGCGGGCGCTGGCGTCACTTTCTTCTTGGCTGGCGTGGCTGCACCAAAGCTCAGGGTCTTCGTCACCGAGTCGTCCACCCTCGATGTTTCGGCGAGCTCCTTGGTCTTGCTGCGTGTCTTCTTGACGACTGAGAACTTGCCGCCCGAGAGCAACAGCGCTGCGCGCTGCTTCTTGGCCTGCTCATGCTCCTGCAGGGTCATCTGCTTGGCTGCCTGTTTGGCATGAAGCTTGGCCATGGCCTTGCTGGGCGTCGTCGCCGTCGCCGCCGTGGCCTTGACAGGAGTCGCCTTCATTAACTTGCGGGGCGAAGTCGACGAAGACGCCACGGTGCGCTTGGTTGTCGTAACCGCCTTCTTACCAACAACGGCAGTCGTCTTTGTGGCAGTGGTCTTCGCCTTCGCGGCAGCAGCCTTGCTCTTGGTGGCCACGGCAACAGAAGCCGTCACCGCCGTGGTGCCATCGGAAGACACCTCAGTCGCCATCGCACTTTCCGTCTTGGTCACCGTCGTCGTTGCCTCTTGTTTCTCCTCGTCCGCTTCTTCCTCCTCCGCCTCGGCGACAGGCGCGGCCACCGTCTTCTCCTCCGTCCCGCCCTCCTCCGCCACCGTCTGCTCCACCGCTGCGTCCTTCTCCACCTCCGTCTTCTCAGCGTCCACCACCTCCTCCGCAGCGCTCTTGCCGTTCGCGTGCGGCCACAGCAGCGGCGCGAGCACGGCCGCCAGCTCGTGCTCGAGCGACTCACGCTTGAGCGTGGCCGCCACGCCGTGCGTCTTGCTCAGCGCGAGCAGCGCGCGCCGCGGCAGCTCGCCGAGCACGCGCTGGAGCTCCGCCTCGCTCTGCGGCGCCGGCCGCTTGGTCGCCGCCGCGAACGCGTCTATCGCCGCCGTCGTCATACGGAAACGCTAGTGATGATGCGGGGCCGTGGAAATGAATCCGAAAATGCCCAGGTTCCAGGGCGGGAAAAACATGATTCCAAAAGGAAACGCTTCAAAAACTCAAACCCGGACGACTCAGACTCAGACGCAGATACTCAGACGAACTTAGTGATGGAGGGAAGCGAACTTAAGAGGCATGGCAGCAACGGGTGCATGTCCACTTCAACAACCCTTTTTGGTGGGCTCCGCACTCGCCGATTCGCTCTCTCTCTGTCTCGCTCACGCGATGAACCTCAAACAGGCGCAGGCCGTGCTCGCAGACTTTCTGCGCCAGTGCCAGCGCGAGCGCGTGGCGCTGCCGCCGGACCCGCTGGACGCCGTGCTTGCAGCATTGCGTGCGCTGCGCCACGAGGCCACGCACGAGCTGGTACGTCTCTTCTAACGGTATCTATCACGGGCTCTGTGGCCGCGTCACCGACCGGTATTCGTTCCAGGGGCGCCCTCAAATCGAGGCGGCGATGGCAGCCATGCGCCGGCAGTACGGTGTCTCCGGCAAGGACGACGACAACGAACTGCGTGCGTCGCCGCGCAAGACCCCGCAGAGCAAGCGCGGCCACAGCGCGCTCCAGCTCGACGTGCTCTCCCAGCACGCGAAGCGCGACGAAAACCAGCCGCTGGTCGAGCAGCTCGTGCAACTCGGCGAGTTCGAGCTCGCGCACGGCCACACACAGCGCGGCGTCGCGCGGCTGCGCGCGGCCAAGCAGCTCCGCGACGCCGCCGACGTGATCACGTCGGGCGCGCAGGCGCGGCAGCTTGACCGCGTCGGCGCCTCGGCGGCCGCCAAGAGCGACGCGCTCCTGCACGGCGGGCTCGAAAGCGCCCTCCATGAATACCAAGGATGATTCCCGCGTGCCGCCAGTGGTACTGTTATAGTTGCTTCTGTGTCAATTCTTTCCTCCCCATGTCTCAACCTCGTCCCAGGTGGCGGCATCGCTTCTGTGCTTTCTCTCTCTGTTTCTCCGCGCATGTATCACGGTCCCAGACGAGCTCCCAACGGCCACGAGTGCCAACGTACCGAGCGTAGCGCGGTTAGTCGAGGTCTTCCAGTTCAGAGAGCACCATGAACCTCCGCCAAACGCAGCGCACGCTCGCCGACGTACTCGCCAAGTGCGAGGCCAGCCACGTACAGCTCCCCATCGTACGCGACGCACCTCCAGAATGTCGACAGCTTCTCTCTTTCTTGTCGCCGCTCACATCTTGTGATCCATTCTTGTTGCCCTGCGCTAGGACCCCTTGGACAGCATGATCAGTGCCGGTGAGGCGCTACGCCATTCACGTGTCAGCGGTGCGTTTCATCCGGACGACGCCGTCGACGAGCTCAAGCAGCGCTACGGTCTCGAGCCAAAGTGGCAACAGCTCGAAGACGAGGCCGAGGCCAAACGACAGCGCGGGCAGCACAAGCGCCTTCGTCGCGGCGACGAGAGTCACGCAGCAGAGAAGCAAGATGCCACGACGCCACTTGCGAGCGGCAGTGGAGCCGGCACATCGGAAACTGACTCGGCCGACGCATCCGACTCGGGCTCCCGAGGAAACAAAAAGAAACCACGCACGACAGCGACAGCCAGACATGGTTCCACTCGCATTGACCGCATCGTCGAGAACAATCCTGCCAAGAACCCGGCAAACGAGGAGCTCGCCGAGGAGTTTGTCGAGTTGGGCGGGTACGAGCTGGAACACGGCGAGAAGCAGAAAGGAATCTCGCGGATGGTGGTCGCCAAGCAGATTCGCCTCGCCGACGCGCCGATCAAGTCGGGAGCAGAAGCCCGGAAGATGCCGCGCGTGGGGCCATCGGCAGCTGCAAAAATCGATGAAGTGCTCAAACGAGGGAAAATGAAGGCGCTGGAGCGCTACGAGGCTGAAGCCAACGCGCAGACAGAGGATGAGAAAGGAAGCACTGAGCCCGAGAAGAAACCAACGACTGCGGTGCGTAAGCCTCAGCAACGCGGCGAAAAAGCCACGGAAGACGATGCCGACAATACCGAGAATCGTGAGGAAGAAGGGTTTGACGAGGAAGGTGACGACGACGATGAAGAGGAGGAAGAGGAGGACGGTGAGGAAGAAGACGACAAGAATGACGACGACTGGCAGGACGAAGAGGAGTCCGCTGAAGACGAGTAGCGCGAGTTCATATTCTGGGAGCCTAGCGATTGTCGATGGAGGTAACAGCGCCGTCTTCAGCCTCCCCGGACTCGAGAGATGACGCACTCGCCCGGATGATCCGTTGTTGATAGTTTCGATACATCGTCATCTACACAGATCCATATGATTATGTATGTGAGTGACCACAAATGAGCTGGCATTCCTCTCTCAAATAACGTACCATCGACGGCAGCATCTCGCCCGACTCAAGCGAGTCTCCAGCAACTTCACTTGTGTCGCCATTTTCGTTGGATTGGCGGAAGTCGACCGCACGATAATTCTTGGCTCGCACCACTTTGCGTCGCGTGCCACCGAACAGTTCTCCGTCGCTCAAATCGTCGTGCATTCTGTCGCGAACAATTTCACCGTCCGATAGATCATCCGCTGCGTCCAACGATATGTGAACACTGTGGGATCCGCCTTTGTGCCTGCCACGCCGTCCAAGTCGCTCGCGCCGACGCTGGGCAGCGTACCGCCACACACCATCACCGCTCATTTCTCGAAATAAGTTTATGGTGCTCCCCAAGCTGCTGCTGTAGCTGGACAATTTGTCGTTTGAAGACGAGTGAGACCAGCGTGTGCTTTCGATCGACGCGTTTGGTATGACAGAGCCCTCAGCAGGCGAGCGAACTCGAACCTCCCGAACAGCAAGAGGTGACCGCTCCATATCCACAACGTGAGGTGGTGCAGGCTCAGCTTCCTGCATGTCGGTTACGATAGCTGTGGCTTGAACTGGACGTGGGGAGTTATCGGCCGCTCGTTGGGGCAACTTACTCAGCATAGGAGATGGCTCTGTCACAGGAAGTGCATCGGTAGAGCTCGCGCTCTCCCAGCTCGATGCTACAGGTGCAGCTGCTTGACGGCGACGGCGTTGACGACGGAGTTCCGCAAGCACTTCCTTTGGTCGCGAACCGATCGGTCGTTCACGCCTATGGACACGAGAACTGTAACTCCCGCTGGCTAGGATTGTATGAGCAAGAGTCGACCTCACGGCGGGTGGCACTTGTTCCTTTTCCTGCTGGGTCGGCGATGGAGGCGAGGTGACCTGCTCAGGTGGAGGGGAAGGCGGTGGTGGTGGTGGCGGCGGGGACGGTGGACGCTGCCACGGGATTGATACGAAATCACCACTTCCCGTCTGGATCGATTTCTCCGCGACGCGTTGCACTGCGGCTACCAAGTTCAGCTTGTCTGTATTCTCGTCTCTCGTTGTTTGTGCTTCTTCAGCAGTCGCTGGCGGAATATTCGACATTGTATCTTCGTTATCATCGTCTTCATCTGGTAGTACGGATGTAGGAGCACTACGCTGTCGTTGCCGCCAGATATCTTGCACAAGGGCAGCGATCTGCTCCTCGGTCAAGACTTTCCACCAAGTGCTCAAACGAGGGAAAATGAAGGCGCTGGAGCGCTACGAGGCTGAAGCCAACGCGCAGACAGAGGATGAGAAAGGAAGCACTGAGCCCGAGAAGAAACCAACGACTGCGGTGCGTAAGCCTCAGCAACGCGGCGAAAAAGCCACGGAAGACGATGCCGACAATACCGAGAATCGTGAGGAAGAAGGGTTTGACGAGGAAGGTGACGACGACGATGAAGAGGAGGAAGAGGAGGACGGTGAGGAAGAAGACGACAAGAATGACGACGACTGGCAGGACGAAGAGGAGTCCGCTGAAGACGAGTAGCGCGAGTTCATATTCTGGGAGCCTAGCGATTGTCGATGGAGGTAACAGCGCCGTCTTCAGCCTCCCCGGACTCGAGAGATGACGCACTCGCCCGGATGATCCGTTGTTGATAGTTTCGATACATCGTCATCTACACAGATCCATATGATTATGTATGTGAGTGACCACAAATGAGCTGGCATTCCTCTCTCAAATAACGTACCATCGACGGCAGCATCTCGCCCGACTCAAGCGAGTCTCCAGCAACTTCACTTGTGTCGCCATTTTCGTTGGATTGGCGGAAGTCGACCGCACGATAATTCTTGGCTCGCACCACTTTGCGTCGCGTGCCACCGAACAGTTCTCCGTCGCTCAAATCGTCGTGCATTCTGTCGCGAACAATTTCACCGTCCGATAGATCATCCGCTGCGTCCAACGATATGTGAACACTGTGGGATCCGCCTTTGTGCCTGCCACGCCGTCCAAGTCGCTCGCGCCGACGCTGGGCAGCGTACCGCCACACACCATCACCGCTCATTTCTCGAAATAAGTTTATGGTGCTCCCCAAGCTGCTGCTGTAGCTGGACAATTTGTCGTTTGAAGACGAGTGAGACCAGCGTGTGCTTTCGATCGACGCGTTTGGTATGACAGAGCCCTCAGCAGGCGAGCGAACTCGAACCTCCCGAACAGCAAGAGGTGACCGCTCCATATCCACAACGTGAGGTGGTGCAGGCTCAGCTTCCTGCATGTCGGTTACGATAGCTGTGGCTTGAACTGGACGTGGGGAGTTATCGGCCGCTCGTTGGGGCAACTTACTCAGCATAGGAGATGGCTCTGTCACAGGAAGTGCATCGGTAGAGCTCGCGCTCTCCCAGCTCGATGCTACAGGTGCAGCTGCTTGACGGCGACGGCGTTGACGACGGAGTTCCGCAAGCACTTCCTTTGGTCGCGAACCGATCGGTCGTTCACGCCTATGGACACGAGAACTGTAACTCCCGCTGGCTAGGATTGTATGAGCAAGAGTCGACCTCACGGCGGGTGGCACTTGTTCCTTTTCCTGCTGGGTCGGCGATGGAGGCGAGGTGACCTGCTCAGGTGGAGGGGAAGGCGGTGGTGGTGGTGGCGGCGGGGACGGTGGACGCTGCCACGGGATTGATACGAAATCACCACTTCCCGTCTGGATCGATTTCTCCGCGACGCGTTGCACTGCGGCTACCAAGTTCAGCTTGTCTGTATTCTCGTCTCTCGTTGTTTGTGCTTCTTCAGCAGTCGCTGGCGGAATATTCGACATTGTATCTTCGTTATCATCGTCTTCATCTGGTAGTACGGATGTAGGAGCACTACGCTGTCGTTGCCGCCAGATATCTTGCACAAGGGCAGCGATCTGCTCCTCGGTCAAGACTTTCCACCAGTCTTGCATCTCGAAGTCGTAATCTCCGACGACACGACTGGGATCTTCGCCGTGTTCACCCGTGGCCAATGCATCAAAGTACGCTGCTGCCCGTCGCAACCCACTCGTATCGTCAATGTCATCATCCGGTAGGAACCCGTCCGCTTGTTGGTTTATCAGCAGCTTCTGTGCGAACTCACGCACCAGGTCACGTGTTACATCCTCGACAATATCATCCTCCAGTTTCCTCTCACCAATCTTTTCCAGGCTGCTTCGCACCAGTTGCTGAACCTGCTTCGACGGGGAGTCAACGGAAGCGAGGGCTCGAGCCATGAGATAGTCTGGGATCTTCCGCAGCACACGATCGGTCACATCTTCTGCTTCATCCCCATCATCACGCTGCTCGACGAGTCGTCTCTCGTGCTCGTCGGGTTGTTGGTCTGCTCGAACACGCTGAGCAGTAGAAGTTCCTGGATGTCCGTCCATTCGACGTGACGGTAGTGCCACAGGCGAAGCGGCTTCCAGTCGACTTTGTATTCGTAACGGAGGTATCTGAAGCACGTGCTGGCTTGACCCTCCAGCTCGTGCGCTTTCCGGGTGATTCATTTTCTGCGCACGCCGCTGTCGTTGGTGCTCGAACGCTGTTGTCACAAACGCAACAAACTGCTTGTAGTTGATGAGCTCTTTCAGCGGCTCGTGTGTCGAGACTAGCTTGTTTCCTCTCCCACGTTGCCTTCGAGATCCAGCCGGGGTCACCTCACCTTCAACCGCATGGATGCGCCTGAAAAAGGCCACAATGCGTGGCGCTGGCACTTCAATGTGCAAGCGATGGAGCGCCATGCAGGTCTCGATTCGATTCAGGTGACCGTCTCGGTCTGAGTCCAAGTCATTGAAGAGCCTTCTCATGACGTCGCCGTTGAGCCTTGTGCCTTCGACCGCCGGTGCGCCGAAGGAAACAGACGTGGCCATCGTGCGATGCTCTGATAGCACCTGGCGGCCGAGAGACGACGTATTGTGTGTGCCCACTTCTGCGCTTCCTCGTCCGTAGCCATCGACTTCGCCATGGCCGTGTGGGTGGAGCGCTTCCTCAGCACTGTCGACGTCGAAATCTGCCATTAGCGTGCGAGCTTCAATCTTGAGCTCGCCAGACTTCTTCTCCGGTGAAGAACCCGCCTGTGGGATTGGAGCTTCTAGCGACTCGTGCACGATCTCCATCAGCTGGGCACATTCCATCTCTGCGCTAGCTGTTGCCACGGGCAATGCCTGGGTCGCTCCACGTGGAAGCTTCTCGGAAACCGTGTTTTCTTTGTCGTCGTCGCGTCCACTGTCGCTGCCCTCGTCTTCAGGTTTGCGCTCGTGACGGACTGCAGCCGACGTCATAGGTTTCGAAGACCACTCGAAGTCGAGGTCCACGTCGACGACCTTGGCCGGCGGTGGCTGCTTAAGCTTGGTGGCTTCATTCGCAGTGACATCCCGTAGGTCTCTCGCCACCAAGTCGACACGCTTCATTCCGCTGTCGTTTTTCTTCGCCTTCTCCTCCTTGCTGACGCGCTCGTCTCGCTCCTGCTGGCGTTGCTGCCTCTCGCGAGCGAGCTGCTCCTCCTGGTGCCGCTTCTCCTCCTCCTGCAGTCGCTTCCTCTCGCGCACGTGCCACGAGCGCTGCGCGACCGGCTGGCGACTGATCTCGCGCTCGACGCGCGCGATGCGCTTGGCCACCTCCCACTGGATGCGGCGCCGGCGGCGCAGGTCCGATTCCATGAACAGCTCGTCCCAGAGCAGCTCGTCGTCCGGCGTACTCGCCGTGGTCTTGGCTACGGTGATCGACTGGTGGCTGCGTTGCGCGCCTTTCTTCGGCGCCGAGGACACTGCCCGCGGCTTCTCGCGCTGCAGCACGAGCGCGTTGTCGAGCCAGAGCAGCGGCTGACTGTTGCGGAGCATGGCCTCGAGCGCCGCGCTCAGGGCGCTCGCCTCGCTCAGCACGGCGTACTCCGCCTCCAGCGAGCCCTGCACCTGCGCGAGGCGCTTAGACGCAAGGCTCGTCTGCGTCGCCTGGCCGATCGCGTCGCTGTCGTCGCCGCTATCGCCCATGGCAGACGGCGCTCCGGCCGCGCGCCATCGCCGCGCCATATTCAATTCTTCACACAACCTTTCAAGAATCTGGAAAACCGATACAGGATTCCAGTGCGAACTTATTGGTAAGTACGCTTTTGATTTGACTGTCTCATTCTAGTGACGGCGCTGTATTGGAGGTGTATGTGGGGATGGGGGCAGCGACCCTTCCGAGTCGAGTGGGTTCATCTGACCGGGTACACTTGAAGAAGCGACGCGATCTTTTCGGGGCAGCTGCGGATGCGATCCCGCCATGTCGACAGCACGTTCGGCGCAGCTGCATTGAGGAGACATGGCGGAAGTCATGCGTCATCCAATCTGCTCTTCACACAGAGAGTTGGTCCATGCGTGGACCACGCGATCATAGTGTCCTTGGGGAGTTGCAGCGACCAATACGGATACCACGAGGGACACGAGTGAGGTCACGGCTCGCACGCGAGGGATGCGTCAGCCGAGGGCAAACAGTAGAGGGGTTTGGTGGGGGCTTCCATGGGTGTGTATCAATTTATTCGACGATCCAGGTGGGTATCGTCCTTTTTTTCGAGTTTGATGGGTTGATTCCTCTATCTACAAATGTCTTCTACGCAAACTTGCTTGAACTTTATAAGGCGACGGCGCCTCGCACTGCTCCGCTCTACAGATACTCTGCAAGGCGAATCCTGAAAGTGGCAGGCGCCCTCACGAACGCTCTTCAGCGTGTAGGGAGCTTCAGCTCGATCATCATCTGTTGTTGCGCTCCGCGAACAACTTGATTTCCTCGTAAATGAGAGCTACACAGATCGTCGAGTTAGTCATTTGTAATGAGCACGGAATCGCCCATCTTCAACGCACCCTTGAGAGCCTCCTTGTCAAGCGGTACGTTCTCAAATTCCATGCCGAACGGGTTGGCCTCGTTCAACTCGGACTGGGCTCTCCGCACCGGAGCGAGGAAGGGGTGGTTGAGGGCTTCATCAACCTAGATAAGGAATGGATAGAAACAAGTCGTTAGACCCAAGCTCGCCCCCAAGTTTCCGTTGCGCCGCGTCGACGTACCGATATTCTGAAGTCCGGGTTGAAGGCCAACATGCGCTTGAGCAAGTCAAGGCCCTCAGGAGGCGCGCCCTGGTACATTTCCCGAAGATCGCGCGGTTCCTTCTTGGGCAGCTTTCGCAAGTACTGCTTCACCTCACCGAGGTTCCCGATGTCCTCTTCGCTTGGTGTGCCAATCACGTTGAAGATGACGTTGAGCTGGTCAAGCTTGTCCGAGTACGTCGTGGGACGATCAGCACTCAACGGGAAGCAGGAGCGACCAGGGAACAGGGGCACGCGTTCCTGGTACCGAGGGCAACTCTCGACTTGCATGCTCAAAAGCTCACCGAAGATGCAACCAACGCTCCACATGTCAACAGCGAAGTTGTAGTCCTGCAGCAGGATGAGTTCCGGAGCGCGGTACCAGCGCGTGACGACGTGCTTTGTAAGCTGACGGCGGATTTTCGGAGCATCGTTGTTGCCGCTGCTTCCCGAGGGAGTCGTCGATGGCGACGGCGTCGTCGACATGTCAGATGTGGTCGGTGACTTGGCATCCTTGGGCGAGTACAGCTCGTCCTTTCCGAGCTCGTTGATGCGGTCAGCCTCCACAACGCGCGAGAGTCCAAAGTCGCAAATCATGAGCGTGCAGTCCTCGTTCAGCAGGATGTTGGCGGGCTTCATGTCACGGTGGATCACGTTAGCAGAGTGGATGTACTTCACACCGCACAGCAACTGGTAGAGAAACACTTGGATGTGGCGGATCGTCAAGTATTGTGGACTCATGATGAGTTTGTGGAGATCCGTGTCGAGGAACTCGAAGACCAGGTACAGATCCGTGAACGTTTCGTAGTTCTCAGGAGGGATCACATCCAACAGGTGGATAACCTGCGGGTGGTCAAGACGGCGCAGGATGTAAATCTCGCGATAGAGGCGCTTGCAGTCAATCTCCTGATCAAACACGTTCATGATCTTCTTGATAGCGACCTTCTTCTGACGAACAGTGTCGAAGGCCTCGGCAACTTGGCCGTACGAGCCCTTGCCGAGAAGACGCACCAGCTGATAGCGAGACGAGACACTCCAGTTCGCGAAGCTGCGGAGGTTGAGGGGCGTCGCGCGCGGCATCGGCGTGGGTGTCGTTGAAGTGGTTCCCGACGGAGCTGGCGCTGTCGCCGTAGCGGCGCCGTTCGAAGCAGACGAGTTGGATGGAAAACCATCGTCGGTCGGCGTGCTCTCAAAGCCATCGGCACCGCCATGAAAGCCAGTGGCGTGATCTGCGAACGCAGGAGTAGGAGGCATCATCCCAACGGGTCCGTGAGGCGTCGGCGCGACGTTGGCGTTGTACATCGCGCGGTTGTGGTCGATGAACTGGTCCGACGTGTAGACCGCGTTTGCGGCCGGCATCGCTCCGTTCCCGTTCATCACTGAGGGCGGCGTTGGTGCCGTTGGTGGGAGACCGGCGCCAGTGGGGATGCCGTTCGTAGCGCCATTAACCGGGTAGTTCGGGCGGAACATCTTGGCGCTTCGCTTGAGTCCGGGCGACGGCACGGGCATGCCGCTGTTGGGAGAGGGGGCGACGGCGGCGCCATTCGCGACGCTGTTAGCGGGCGCCGGGGGCACCGGGAGCCCCGTGGGCGTCGACGGTGTCTTTCGCTTGCGGTTTTCGTGCATCTGTTGCGTGTCCATGGTGCCTCGGTCGTGACAGCGTGGGGCAGTCGAGGTTCACGCGCGGAACGGGGAGTTCTCGGCTTCTAGGGCGCTGTTCACGGTCGTTCTTGCGGTGGTCGACGCGGGAGACGCTTCGCGTGGACGAGTGGGCTTCTCGCGCGGCAGTTTAGGCCACCGAGACGAGCAGGCGAGGTGGCTACGAGCGCTTTCTCGGAGCTGTGTTCGTTCTCCGGTTTGGCTCGCGGGTTTCCGTGCGAGAGAGAGCGAGAGAGCGAGAGTGAGAATGCGAGGCGAGGAGGGGGGAGTGGGGATAATAAATTGAAGCCGCGTAAGCTTTGTTTCCACCAATCATAGTCTCCTAATGTATTATTTCAACCAATCACAATGCTTCAAAAATGACCAGCTGGCCCTCCCTCCCCCTGGCCGCATTGACCTGATGCTTACGAAGGCGGTGTAGAGGGGGGAGGAGGAGGGGAGGAGAAGGCGCAGCGAGCCACCACAAAACCCGGCAACCCGCCTGCAGCGGATAACCGCCTTTTCTTTCCGGAGGACGACCACGGACGGTGTCGCCGGCGGAGTCCTCGCTGCACCGTCCGCCCCGAGGCCTCCATCGAGTGTGCCTTCGTCCCCCTTGTCCGTCGTGAGCAGTCCCCTCTTCTGCCACGCTGGACGAGGGACACTTGCTCTGCATGCTGGCGGCTTTGTTTCTCGGGGGAGCACACACGGAAGAGCGTTCGGTCGATAGGATGCCGTTGGCGGGGAACACGAGAGATCTGTTCTCGCGCGAAAAGTACAGTACAATGATACCGGGCAGCCGAACTACCGTAGAATGCACCATTCGCTGCAAGGGGCATGCGCGGGAAGCCGGCTGAACGGTGCTGCCTCTCCGTGTTTTCTATCTTTTCGTGCCTACAGCTACGGGGGGAACTGGCGCCGTCTGGATGATTCATAACCGACGACGCTGAATCAAGTCAGCGCAGTGGGAGCTGGAGAGAAGAAAATCGAAGCGCACGCCCAGACGTCCATCGTCACCGTGGCGAGCGGCTCACCATGCGGCGAGATCCGCCCGCCGCCAGCTGGTGTTCGGTATGTGGACTCGGACAGCCCGAGCGGTCATATTCGGCGCGGCTGAGAATCCACCGAACTCATGTGGATGCGCACACGGTACAGTATCTGGACACTCGGTGCACGCCCTCTGTCCATAATATCCTGGAACATGCAGTTGAGCCGATACGATCCGCATCTTGAGTCAAACCCTGACCGGTCGCCTGAACACGCCGCGCCGTCGTCTCGCGCTGGATGGATAAGATCGAGAGCGCACTTGAAGATCCATGACTCGGTCTTCTCACATGAGCGCCGAGTCGCCGGCGAGGAAATCCTCGAGCGTCGCGAGGTCGCTGTCCGCGCCGCCGGCGCCAAACGGCGTCGCGTCGACCGCGCGTTCGCGGCGCGCGCGCTCGGCGGCTTCGCGCTCCAGTCGCGCCTTTTCCTGCTCGGCGCGGCGCGCCTCCGCCTGCTCGCGCCGCCGCTCGGCGTCGGCCTGCAGCTTCTCCATCCGTGTGAGCTTGGTCGCCTGCGCGTCGACGTGCTGCCGCGACTTGCGCTCGAGCGCTTCGAGCTTGGTGGCCTCGGCGTTGAGAAGCTCGAGCTGCTGCTGCAGCAGCTGCTTGGTCGAGCGCACGCTCTCGAGCCGACGCTCGAGCGCCGCCAGGCTGGCGGCGTCTTCCGCGTCCTCGTCTTCCTCGCCGTCGCTGGTCTCGGGGGCCGCGCGCCGCCGCTTGCGCGCGCCGTTGCCGTCGCCATGGTCGTTGCCGCCAGTCGCCTCCATGTTGCTCTGTGGAGGTAACCCTCCCAACACAGAACCCATTGAACATACCTTTTTTTGTCATGCACTCACCTTGTATTGCGTTTTATACGTCCTGCCCTCTTTTCCAATCAGGAAAACCACACCAGGAATCGGCATCAAATATGGTGGACGTGGCGGACGATGACTGCGACGCTGCGGCGTTCCGCGCGCACGCGCTGGACATCGTCGGCAGCTGGTCGGTCCACGACGACGACGATGGGCGTCTCTTCTACTTCAACCTCGAGAGCCGCGAGTCGCGATGGCGCGTGCCCGACGAGCTGCGCGCACTCGAGGGCGCGTTCATGATGAAGCTCATGCTCGACGGCGCGCTCGCGCGCTCGGGCGCGTGGACGGTCCACGACTCCGGCGATGGCACGCTGTACTACTTCAACGAGAAGACTCGTGAGTCCGTGTGGGAGCGTCCTGAGGAGTGGGGCGTCGAGAATGTGGTCCCCGGGAATGGGCAGGCATCCGTGCCGCCACCCCCGCCAGCTCCTCCTGGTCAGAGCAAGAAACCCGAGCCTGTGGCGGAGAAGGAGACCACGAAGAAGAAAGACAGCAAGCCTAAGAAAGAAAAGAAGAAGAGGGAAGTCGTCGTGGAAAAAGGCGAGGAAGAAACAGGGGCGCTGCCGTCTGCCGAGGAGCTCGAAGTGCTCCGACAGCGAGCAGAAGAAGCCCAGCGGAGCCGCGAGAGTTTCCGCGAAATGCTGCGCGACAAGAAGATTATGCCGTTCTGCAAGTGGAGCGTCGCATTTCCGCAGATCGTCGCGGACCCACGCTTTCTCGCAATCGAAACGTGAGAGCAGTCGCGTTGCTCCAGGGCGTTGCTTCAATTTTGCTCACGCTGTTACATTTCTATGGTCTCATAGGATGGAGGAACGACAAGAGGTCTTCGAAGATTTTGTCGCAAAACGGCCAAGTGATCTCAAATCGGAGAAAAAGCAAAAGCTCAAGGACGCGAAGAAGAAGCTTTCGAAAGTTCTGCGCGAGCAGTTCAAGCAGCAGCGTGAGCTTGGCGTATTCGACGAGAAACTCACGCTCTCGGTCTTTCTTGCAACTCTCGAAGACAATATTCCGGCGGAGCAGCATAATACGCTCCAGCAGGATGTGCTTGCGTTTTTGCCTCTCGCAGTTCAAGAGAAGCTATGGCAAAAGGAGGTACGTGGCTCCCACGCCATCATAATAAGGCATGGTGATTGACACTCATCCACTTGGCCTGATTAGATGACAGATTTTCTGGAAGCGACAAAGGCCGGACGTGAGCAAGAAGCAAAGCTCCGAGCATTCTTACTTCAGAAACTATCCGGTCGAGGTCATTTCATGAGCTGGCACGATGGTGCAGTTCAGGATGCCTTGAAGGAATTCTTTTCGGCTGAAGGGAACACTAAAATGTCTGAGGCCATCCAGCAAGGTGTCGTCGGCCAAGTCGCTAAAACGCTCAGCGTCCAGGCCCAAGCGGGAGAACACCATCATGCTCGGCCACTCGGTCCACGATCAGACGGTCCACGATCACAAACACGCAACGACGGTCATTACGGTCCGGTGGACTTGACTGAGCGCAAGGACAGTCTTCCTCGTGCATCTTCCGCTGAACGCGGAGGTCGAGACGCCAGTGGCCGCGATCGAGCGGAGTCGCGCGAAGGTGGCAACAAGCCTCGCGAACGAGATAGTGGGTATCGAAGTGGCCGGCGTGGTCGCTCGTCATCGCGCTCTTCGTCTCGTTCGAGATCGCGATCTCGCAGCCGTCGTAATGGCCGTGATCGAGACCGCAGCTATGATCGCCGATCGTGTCGTCGCGAAGGCCGACGCTCTAGGCGCTCTAGATCTTCATCGCGTTCGCGTTCGGTTTCAAGGAGCTCATCACGAGAAAGTGGCCGCCATCGCCGTTGACGGTGTTGCTGTTATCCTTCAACTGAGATCGCACGGACCGATCTTTGTATTGTGCGATACTTTTGAAATCTGTCACTTGTCTATCTCATTTTCTTCTGCCCTTCTTGTCCTGGGATTGTCGAAAAGTCGACTGTGCGAAGCACATACTTTGGCTCGTCGCAAATCTTCATCACTGCCTGGACGCCATAGTCCAGAGGCACCGAGTAGATTCCATCGAGATTGACCTTCATATCCCATCCGAGTGAGCGCATGGAAACTCGTCGAGCACGACCCCTGGTGAGCAAATTAAATCCGGTTAATCACCCCCCTCGCAATATCACGAAAACGAGTAGACCAACCTTCGGAATCGGATGTCACCAAACGTTTCGTTGATAATGGGCTCTCGAACGATGTAGCCCATATCAAGAGAGTCTTCCGGGAACATGTTCTCGCGGTTGAATCTAGACACAAACAAAGGCCTGTCAGCGGAAGCGATGGGAAACTCGACAACGCAGTTTAGACGTACGATTCCGTCACTTCAGTCACAGTCTCATTCGTGTGAGTGTGATTCATCGTTGCCAAAACGTTCGCAACCTGTTCGCGATAAACTTGAGACTACACAAACAACAGGAAGCAACATGAATAAAGGGTCCTTCAAGCCAAATGCACGCACTCGCTTCCCACTCACCGCGCTGTAGTACCAGGCACTCGATCCCGTTCCCGTTGCAACGATGATGCCGCTGCTTCGCTGGGATTCGCGTTGGTTTTGGTCGACTCCAATGTTGTAGTGTGAAGGACGAGATGCGTCGCTCTCGGCGATAAATACTTCGTTGAGTGCGTAGCGCGGGAGTTCGTACCAGAAACCTTCCTGATTCACCATGCCAACGCGAATGCGCTGACGATAGCGCCACTTGAAATCACCAGACAACAGACGGTCAAGAGCATGCGAGAAGCGACTCTGCACGCTGTCGACGCTGTAGCAGCACAGCTTGCCTTCGCTGCGACCAGGGTCGGTGTTGAGTCCAGCGACAGGAATGGGCTGATTCACGAAGCTTGCGGCTTTCAGAAAAGTACCGTCGCCGCCAGCCGAGAAAACCATGTCGATTCCGTTGATTGCCTCGTGGCTCATTTGGTTGGCTTCGACCACACTCACATCAATATTGTTCTCCTTGAAGGTTGTCGTGATATCCTCAAGGGCTTGAACATGATGATCGTGGCTTGCCTTCAAGCGGTCGTACACAAACCCTCGCATCGACATTTGCTTCCGGAGTGCCTCTCTGATGATTAGGTGCACAAAGCTCACGTTAGCATAAAAACGTTCTTCCCAACAATGTACCATAACAATACATACCCTGTGTTCCCATGGAGTTCGCATTCGTGTTGAAACCGAGTCATCTTGTTCACAACGACGACCTTGTTCAGCTTGAGTGTCGGCTTCGGCTCCGGATGGATAGGGGGCTGCACGACAGTATTGTCAGCCTCCTTTGTCACATCCGTGCTTCGGCCGAGCGTTTTGTCTTCCTCTCTCTCAGCGCTTACAACAGACGTGGCCTCACTGATCTTCAAACGCGATGCGCGCGGTTTCTGATACGTCTTGTCGAGGTATTCTTCGGACACAATCATGCGCGGTACACGCTCGGCCACGGCAAGCAGCATCTTGTTGTCGTATACGGGTCGTTCGATCTTCATCCATCCCTTCGGGCTAAGTTTCTCGTTCCACGGACAAACGGAGCGCATGTGCGTGAAGTAGGGCGCCATCTCGCCTGTCTGGGGATCGCGGCGCGTGTAGTGAAGGATGTGGCCATTGTGGATCTGATCGACCATTTGACCGGACTCCTGGAGTTCGCGGAACGTATCCTGCGACATGCGCTCGATACGCGTGCGCATGGCCCACATGACTTCCCCATGGCACACGACAATTGCCTTCTTATCCGCGCACTCGCGGTGGAGCACACAGAGCAAACGGTCGGCGCGCTGCGCCACCGCAGCGAGCGATTCTCCTCCGGGCGGCGCGTAGTAGAAGCGATCGAGATCTCGTCGGCGCAATTCGTCCTGCATTTTGATCATACGTTCCTGCTCCGACATGAGGTCCATCTGCCCCCAGTCGCGCTCGCGGATGAGCATTTCCGCAAACCACTTTGCGTCCGGAAGCTGGAGCCGCGCCGCCGTCTCCAGCGCGCGCAGGTACTCGGACACGAGCAGTCGATCAAAGTTCACGAGCCCGTTCTTGCGCAGCCAGTCGCCGGCAGCCGCCGCCTGCTGCCGCCCGCGGTCCGTTAGGCGCCAATTGCAGCTGTGGCGGTGGAGGAACTCACCGTAGAACAGACTGTGGTCACCCTGGATGGACCGCTGGCGCGCGACGTTGCCTTCGCTCTCGCCGTGGCGGATGAGCACGAGGTCTGCGAGGCGCGGCGGCAGGTATTCGCCAGCGCTCTCTCCTTCCTTCGTCAGGTGGTCGCCGTCGTGCGCGCCCGAGAGAAACCGCACATGGCCGGACGCCGCCGCCGCCGGGGCCGCCCAGCCAGCGGTTCTCCCAATCACAACGCCGCCGCGCGGGCGCTTGAGCTGCGAGCGACGCAGCAGCGACCGGTACATGTCTCTATGGAGGGCGGAGCGGGCGGAGGCGGAGAGGAGGGGAGCGGAGCGGAGCGGAGTGGAGGCGGCGGAGAGAGGGAGGGCGCGCGCGTCGGGAGATGCCGGGGGCTTTGCCGTCCGAGCGGTGGGTTGGCGTTCTCGGTCTTTTCCCCCCGTTGCGTTTCCCCACACAGACAGACAACCGGCCCGAGATTCCCAAACGGATGAGACCATCACTCCTCAAATTTTGGCCTCCGCTTCCAGCCACGTTTTCTCCCTGCAACGCACGCAAACGAGCAACCGCCCAAAAACCACCACGAATCGGCAATGGTTTTTGACAACTACCTCGAGATAGTAACCAAGCGTATCTCAGATGGCATGTCACAGCACGCAAGGGCAACTCACTCTGGAGGATGACCTTGATGAGCTCAAGTTGAGAAACCCCAAGCAGACGCATCAAAATGGATGGCACGCGGCGAACTATTACCAGGAGCATGGAAGTACAAACGCATTCGGTACGTCTCCATTTTGATTCAGAGAAAATTTAAAGCTCGACGAGGCCGAAAACGGGGATCTTCTGGAGCGATTCCTGCGAAGTTGATCGGTTAGAGCAATGACCTGAGCCGGCAATACAGGCCGAGGCGACGCGTACCTTTTGGGCGATCGTGTTGATGACGCAGCCACACTCGATGACTTCGCCCTCGAGCTTCTCGATCAATTCGCACGTCACCTTGAGCGTGTTACCCTATACCAAACAACAACAGAACAGAAACTCAGATCAGCCCCTAAAGCGTGCGGAGACGCGTTGGATAGATCAAGAGTGCACGGCGTACCGTGGCGACAAGATCATCAATGATGACAACGCGCGCGCCCTTGGTCATCGCGTCTTCATGCATCTCCATGCGGCCCGTGTAGAAGCCGCTCGTGTAGTCAACGCCCACCGTCTTGCCGGGTAGTCGGCGCGCGCGGCGCACGGGCACAAACGGCACCTTGAGCGCAAGCGCGAGCGGCGCGCCGAAGATAAAGCCGCGCGACTCGCAGCTCACAACATGCGTGATCTGCTTGTCCGCGTACCGCTGCGTGAGCGCGTCGATCGCGACGCGGAACGCCTCCGGGTCCATGAGCAATGACGTCACATCCGGGAACTTGAGGCCGGGCGTGACCTCGAACGTGCGGATCTTGTCGCGCAGGTAGTTGGATACGTCCTCGTTGTTGGTGACGTCCACGGGCATGGTGGCTGGAGCGGTGTCTGTGTCTGTGTGAGAAGAGTGTGGTGGGGCTGGCGAGTTCTGGAATGCGCTGCTTCCTGACTTGCTTCAGATTGCTCCTCGTGGGTGATCGGTGCGACCGACGACCGGAGGGGGAGAGCCTGTGGCCGAGTGCGCAGCTGGTCCGTCGAATGGGAAAATGAACGCAGCGGATTGCTCGTCGAGCCGATTCGTCGCGTCGAGTGGCGTTTGTTTGTTCATCGGAGCCCGGTCTCTCCCGCTGGCTGCACCTGCGGACTGAATGCTCAACGGCATGGAAAGAAAAGAGTCAGGTATACAACGCCGGGTATACCTTCTTCTCAGCAACTATACGTTGTAGAAATGCATTGGGTGGAACTCATTTCTGCCAACCAGAGAGCATTGCGATGGAGGGGTTGGCTACATATCTCAAGCCGTTTTTCGGGATGTCAGGATGTCCAGCACGAACTGGACATTGGCGGCGGGGAGAACATGAGAGTATGGTATCCAAATGGACCACGTGCGGTTGAAGCCACGTCAAAGAGGCGGTGGTGAAGCAGTTTTGCGAAGAACGGAACGCGCTGGGACGCTTCGCCACCGCTTCCGCCAACTGCCAGAACTTGCGGCGGGGGACAGCCATAGCGGTTGAGCCATTCCCACTCCCCACGAAGCTTCCATTCGTCCACTTGCTTCCCGTCCACGATGATGATGCACAGTGCACTTTGCGTGCTTGCATGGGGCGTGATCGCTACTATGAGCTTGTGTACATCGCAGGCGTACGCGGTCGACAGCTTCACGATCATTGGGACGGTGACGCCAGTACCAGCGACTTCGCCATCGTTCACGATCATCCCTTCCCAGGCGACACCCTCTCCCGCGACAACGAGTCCTGCGCCAACTACCAGCGCACCAACATCGTCACCAAAGAAGATAGCGCCTACCACGAAGCCAACGAAGAAGAAGCGCGCTCACTTCGTCCGTCGAAACCTGGAGGGTCATTCAGAGGAAGAGCGATCCACTCCTTTCGAGGATTCGGGCTGAGCCGGCAGGATGACAATAATCAAGCCATTATTGTCTCTTTCGATGAGGTCTCTTTTCATTCGTGCGTACAAACAAGAATAATCCGCCTCCACGATACCCTCTGGAATAGATCTGTGGACTCGAGCATCCATTGATCAAGCATCGTTGACCAGAATCTCAGCACCATCCTGGACAAAAAGAAATAGGATTGAGCCATCAACAAAGTTTCACCTTTGAATATCGAGTCACGTTCCCTACCTGTAGTCCGTAGTAGCTGAGCTCGCAGTTGTCATCATCAAGAGGAGCCGGCATGCTCTACAAAAAGAAACGGAACACGGTGAGACTCAAATATCCACGAAGAAGAAGAGGCTCATGACGTACTCGAGAATCCGCACGGAATGAGAGAAGCTGCTCCGTCGCGAGCACACCAAACTTCTTCTCAATAAAGATCTTCAGCTGAGAAATCTTCATGTTTTGTGGCATGCGCTTTGCGAGCAGGTCGAAAGTAGTTGCGTTCATTGACATTGGTACGATCTTGACTTGGATCAGACTTGAACCAAGCGTGGACGGTCCACCTCCTCCACCACCTCGCAAGGCCGCGGTTGCAGCCGCAACAACATCAGGGTAACGCTCACACAGCTGTGGATACCGCGGGTGACACGCACGAATACTCGCCTGCTGCTCCTTGGCCTCGCCAACTACAGCAAGTTCGTGCAGAATGCGCTTGAGGTACATTTGCTCTGCGTCCGTTCTCTCCTTCGCCCTGATTGGGCTTGCATTGAAGACTTGCATGTGTTCGGAGCGAGCAATGATTATCTATCATGTGGCACAGAGTCCTTTATCAGCCGACGCAAAATCCGTGATGAGATTGGGATGTCGAAATCCAGCGTACCGTTCGAGCCTCGCCTGCACCCATCTGAGTGGTGAGTGGGTTCCGCATAAACCGGAAGGCGACCAAGTTGGGATAACTGTTCAGCGCATCGATGGATGTCCACGAGTCGACAAGGTTGTCGTTGAGTGACAGCGACACGAGTTGCTGAAATGCCTTGGACATCTCACTCGGAGTGGGCGGTGTGAACAGAGTAGAAACTTGATTGCCGTTCACAACCAGCTGCCTGACGTCCTTGAACTGTCCGAGTTGAGACTCTACGACCTTCCAGCTACGGAGCGCATTGTCGCTGACATCGAGAACCTGCAGCGAATTCACCCAGTTGATCCCATTGACACCCTCGCTCGGTTGGAGGGCACCGGCAGCCATGAGGTCAGCATCCTGGTAGTCATTTGCTGCGACGTGGAGCTCAGTCAACTGGGGAAAGTGGCGCTCTGCGATTGTCGAGATTTGGGACCACGTAATCTTTGTCTGATTCAGCACAAGCACTTTCACCTGTGGGTATTTCTTCATACTTCCGTTCTCCTTCGGTGCAGACTCGTTGTTATAGATCAAACGATTGCCAGTCAGAATGATCGTCTCAAGCAGAGGCAGCTCGTCAAGGAACTCAAAGATTGAGCTCCACGAGTTCAACAAGTTGAAAGACAGATCCAACTCCACAATACTAGGAGTCAAACGAGTCAACTCGCCGGCCGAAGTGAGTCCCAGTGACGCGATCTGGCACTGTGCAAGCGAAATCTTCTCGATCGTCTCAAGTGTCTGCTGCGTGCGCAACTTGTCGACTCCAACCAGCTCGATGGGACGTTGGCTGCCCATGGCCGTACCAACTTCACCCGCGATCACAACGTCCCGCCCGCGTGCCACACTGGCAGCAAGGCGCTCACCTCCGATCGCAGCCGGATCGTATCGCTCTTGGAGACGCGCGACGAACGTCGAGCGCTGTAACTCCGCGAGCAGCTTTGTCTGCTTCACGAACGAGCATTTGAACTCGGGCGTACCGGGCGAGGTCTTCGATACGCGTGGCGTTGGGCCAGCAAAGTAGATCACCCGCTCGCCCGACGGGAGCGTCACACTGCCGTCGTTGAGTCCGTGCCCCCACTCGTCCCACTCGATTCCTGTCCATAAACTCACTCGGTCATGCCCGCTGCCCGCGCAGCGATGGAAGACATGTCGGACCCAAGAACGCACCGTAATACACAGCCGACGCATCCTTCGACGTCGCGACCGGGCCGACGTACCGCACGGTGCCGCGCTGGCCGCGCGCGTCTTCCACGCGGTCGCCCACTTCCACCGAAGCCATCGTTGGTGCCTCGAGTTGGCTTTCGCAGAAGTGGGAAGACATCCTGTTCGTATCTTGGCTACCTGTTCGATTCAATGTGAGTATTGTCGGATCTTGGCTGCATATTGTCAATGACAACGAATGTCTAGTTCTTAACCGTTTTGAAATTGGTATGTGGTCAATGTTGCCGTCCAGGTTCCCCCATTTTTGAGTGGAGAATGTTTGCGGCGGGTCGTTCCGGCGCGGAAACCTCGGCGGCGCAAGGGAAACCTGCGGCTCGCGATGGCCCCGAGAGCGACGACGACGGTGCGTTGAGCCTGTTGCATTTGCGCATCAGGTGGGAACACGTCTACTCACGATCTTTTGTTTGTCACGTTGCTAGATTGGCTCCGCGTCGGCCGCAGCTTCAATGCCGCCGCGCCGCCCGCAGCACCATTCAATGAGCGAGCTCTGCAAGTGTACTCGAAAGCGAAGAAGAAGCGCTCGCGCGAGGATGCAAGAAGAGAACGAAGTAGCGACAGCGATAGCGAGCGGGAGACGCGTCGTTCAAGGAAGCACGGGAAGGACCACAAGAAGAAGAAACAGAAGAAGAGCTCGAAGAAGAAAAGCAAGAAGCACGGCTCCCACCATCGCTATCGAAGTGATGAAAGCTCGGATAGTTCATCTCCAGGATCCGATAGAAGTGAGAGCAGACGATTTAGCAAGAAGAAGCGGCGTACGGAAGGAGAAGAACGTGGAAGAAGACGTCATCCGACCGACGGAGTGGTTCGCTATCGACGGCTCCCGGACGAGCTCGCGTTACTGAACGAACCAGCCCATGGGGAGGTCGAAGTGTACGCCTACAAGCAAGATGAAGGCGACGAGAAACTATTTGAGTTTGACTGTGTCGGTGACCGCAAGAATGTCGTGTACGGCGGGCTCTATCGCCACGAACAGCCACAGTATCATCTCGCAACAAAACGCAGCATCACCGACGGCTCATGGATCGTGGAGCGAAGGCAGCAACCACACCAGCGCAATCAACAAAAAGCGGGCGATCCAAAAGGTATCAACTCGGATCGGTACTTCGGGCGAACCGCGAAGATGATGCAAAAGCGAGCAGGTACCCGGCGGCTCCATTTGGCTTACTCCGAGCGACGGTTGGCGAGACTGGCGCGTGGAAGCCATGGAGGGCAATTGTCAAACGCAGCAGATGAAATCCCTTTCATTCCGCTTGACGCGCTCGTAGACGGTGAACTGGATGGCGTGCTCATGGACCAAGAGGATGCGCATTCGCCACGAGAATCGGATCCTACCAATGATTCGGCCACTTTGCTTTGGCAAACAGACCAGGAAAATGTCGAGAGGTTTATTGTTGAGCGCCAGAAGGAATTGAACGAGCGCGTAGCTGCCAACCCTCATGACATCGAGGCGTGGCTTGACGTGATTGCGTTCCAAGATCAAACGCTGCGACTGTCAGCAAAGAGGCGCGGAAGTGAACTTCCGAGCAAGGACGTATCGGTATTAGAAAAGCAAAAGGCTGTGTGGTCGAAAGCTATGGAGAAGAATCCAGAGTCGAGGCGTCTGCGCCAGCTTCAGCTCAATCTACTTTGGCATGAGCATCAAGCAAATGGAGAGAATCTTCGTTCCATCTCCTATAAAGCCCTCGTGGAGAAACTACTCGACGGTGACATAACATGCGCCACTCTGTGGGTGAAGCTGATCCAGTGCTCGCAGCAGACGTTTGGAGATTTCTCCATGCCCGTGCTGCGTGATATGTACGCTCGCGTCATCTCAATTTTCAACAAGGAGCTCATGCAGCATTTGAAGAATTCCGCATCGTCTGCTTCCGCGACTGCTCAAAACTCCTCTTCGTTCATCCATGTAATGGGTGCCAACTCAATGCTGGGGAATTCCGACCCCTACGATGCCGACCGCCTTGATGAGAAGGCTACTCGTCTATCTGTCGCTTTGATAACATTTCACCGCAGTATGCTTCGTGCCGAATTATCCGCCGGGTACACGGAACGCGCTGTGGCGCTCGCCCAAGCGCTGATCGACTTCAACAGCATCGGACAAGGTGAACATAATCCAAGTTATGCCGCAGAGCATCCCCAGCAAGTTGTTGCCTTCGGCAGAAGATGGAGTGAGCAATCTCAACACTTCGGGCAAACGGACCAGGGAGAAATTGCCCATCTAGCTCCGGAGCCACCTAGCCCCGAGGCTGCTATCGAGTACTGTTCAGAATTGGTCGATCAAGTCCGACATTCCGTGCGAACGCCAGATACGATTCTATCATCTGCGCATGTCGCAGACCTGCTTGGGCCGTTTGGAGTGGATGAAAACAAGTACAAGTCTGATGGCGAGGACGACTCGACGGAAATTGATGGCTCAAGCACGAAAGCTGGGGGGCGCTGGGTGTACAGCAACCTGCACGGGCAGCGCATCTGGATAGCAGAGACAAATGAAAGTAAAGAGTACGAGAGAATACTCGACGAGCTGCGAGGATCGGATGTTTCTCGTGAACGCCAGCTTGCCCAAGACAAGAAGCTACACCTGAAGGACGCCAAGAAAGCACACACTCTTGCAAAGCTTGGTGATGAACGAGCAGATTATTCACCCATGGATCCGGACAATGACGACTTTTTCGCTTGGCTGCTCGAGGAAACACGAGCAGAAGTTTTGCAATGGGAGCCTCTACAACCATCAAATCCTGAGCACAGTGAAGTGCTAGAGGACCAGCCTGATCGTGCAATCTTGACTGAGGAAATTCTTCCGTTTGTGTTTCGTGTGCCTCGGCTTCTACACTCATCGTCAGTACTTGGTTTGCTGGAAGTTGCAGGTGTACGGCTCGCAAATACAAATCGGCAGACCGAAGATCCGACGCACACATTATCGTTGGACAATTTCGACGAGTATTCTGCTTTCACTGCTCCGATTTTGAAGGCTCTCGATCCGCGTGATTCCGAGGCCATCTCTTTATCTCCCGGCGACCGATGCAAGTTGGTTATGAAGGCAATCACTCAGTATGTGGACGTAGCACCACACACTGCTGTGGATCGATCGCGAGTCAGGTTCATTCGTAATGTCTTCGAAGGAGCTCTGAGCAGCTTCAGGAACAAAAACGGAAACGATTGTCGGCTCCTGAAAGCTATGTGGATGGAGTTCGAGCTTGAAGTTCTGCTGAGGGTGGGTGAACGTGCAGAGGCATCTGCAGCCTTTCGATCGTTTTGTCAAGCGCTTCTCGCGTCTTCCGGTGAGACAACTGCGGCAAGCATGGATGCATGGCTTATGAGCGTGTATGCATCACTGGAGCTTCGGTTAGGGAACACACGTCAGATGGCCCGAATCTGCGATAAGAGTGTGCACTCCCTCAACCTTGCTGCTGGTGCTGGAAGCTCGAAGCTGTGCCGTGGTTTCCATCGGCTCATCTTTCTCCGCGTGCATCAGGAGCTGCATTCCAGCGACAATCATCTTGGAGTATTGAAGGCATTTTACATTTTGTGGCGCGTTTGGGCCCCGGAGTCATCGGACACGCTCGAGTCGATCGCAAAACAACACAGGAAGAACCCGGCTCAGCTTAACTCTCATCTTCGCAAGCACCTCGAGAAGTATCAACATGAGATCATTGGAAAGTACCGCTTTGAGCTCCAGATCGTGCTGGATCAATGCAAATCGAAAAAGTCTTCGATTCAAGCCTGCTCGTCACTATCGTGCAACGTGGCTTTTGCACTTTTCAACCTCTGCGCAGCTGTGTACGTGTCACACGGCTTCCTGGCAGCCAAGCAAGAGTTTGATCTCTTCCTCAATGACCGCTCATCAACCACCGGAGAGTGTCACCACCAGCAATGCTGGCTCATGCTGTTTGCTTTTAGCCAGACCCATCACATCCAGCAAGGAGTGCCCTCCCCCTCACCACGAGAATGGCGTGAAATTGTCTCACGGGGAATCACAAAGTTTCCGCTCGAGCCTGTCTTCCTCCGTCTCTTTGTGGATGCTGAAACGAGCAACACGATGTCTCAGTCCCTCCGCAAGTACTTTGACGACCGGCGCCGGGTATGGCAGCGAAGTCTCGACTCACCGGAGCTCATCGAGTGGCTTTTTGCTTTGCTGTGCGAGTTTGCAAGAGCTGAACGATGTGGAGTCAAATACTCGAGTGGCTCCTCAACGAATGATGGGAGCGAGAAAGTAGCATGTTGTGTCCTCCACCGTTGGGGCAAGAATCGACCTGCGGTCGAGCGGATCCGTCGCGTGTTTGAGGAGATGGTCAGCCAACTGAAAACGGGTGGAGCTGCTGTTGGTTGGCGGCTGTACATTCGATTCGAGCTTGCAGTGGGCAAGGTGGAAGCTGCGCGCAAGGTATTCTACCGTGGTTTGGTGAAGTGTCCATGGAGCAAGGCTTTCTACACGGACGGCATTCGATTGCTACGACCGTACTTGAATCGTGACGAGTGTCGAGAAATACTTGATTTTCTCGCCGCGAAGGAGCTCCATGTGCGTGTTGACATCTAACAATA
This sequence comes from Pythium rhizo-oryzae, assembly GCA_027475725.1. Classification (NCBI taxonomy): domain Eukaryota; phylum Oomycota; class Peronosporomycetes; order Pythiales; family Pythiaceae; genus Pythium; species Pythium rhizo-oryzae. Next base: position 20,212 of record JAMFLL010000145.1, on the reverse strand, counting down.
GGAACAGACTCAAAGTCGAGATCACTGTTGCGTTCAACACTGCCTTCAAGAAGGAGCGGTGACTTGCTCAGGATGCATGACTCACGATCAAGCACGAGAAGTAGGCATCGCGCAACCTGCAAGACAGCGGGATCTCCTTTCAAATCAGGCCAGTCACCTAATTCAAAACCAGTTCTCCGCCGTGCCATCAACTCTGTCGTGGATAGACTCCAAGCTCAGCGAGATGGAGATAGACTGACAAAAGACAGCATCCTGCAAGAACTCTTGCCAAACCAGAAGTGCATCTTGCTGGCAGCGCCTCTTGTTGATTTCCGTCTGAAGAGTGATTCCACACCAGCCGTGGCGGAGAAATCAGCTGATCGATATGCGTCGCGTCAACTTCAAAGTGCTCGGAGCCCCACATCTCCGAGTCGGAAACGCCGGCATCGCGTGTTGAATCCACTCACAGTTGAGTCCGAGTCTCTTTCGAACACAACCCAACCCGCAATCGCCGACTATTGCGAGTACACTATGAAGATATGGGAAGACAAGGTTGCACGGCACGTGCTATCAATCGAAGATGCTCTTTACTTGCTTGTTCACGAAGAAACCATGAAAATTGTCGAGAGCGCGCTGCTTCTGAAGGCTTCAGGAATGGACTTTGCGCAAATGATGGAAGTCGAAATGACCCTTGACCAGTTGAGTGGGCGGTTGCTTCAATCGTCGTTTGATCTCGCTGATAAACGACGCTGCTGGAATCTGCCGCAAAACCACAGGACCGTCACACAGACACTGTTTGAGAACGTTTGGAAGTACGGGGTTGCGTTCCAGACCGACGACAAGCATGCAGCGCCAGAAGCACAGCTGTTGGGGCCACTCAAGATATCGTCACCGAAAATGATTCTTTCGGGCTTTTTAGCTGCACGAGATCCGCAGTCTCCCAGTTCAAAAGGAGGGGCGATAGAGCACAATGCGAAGCAAGCGCACTCAAAGAACAACCAGCCCGAGATGGTTCGAATCAGAAAGGATTTGCGTTCGTCTCGCGAAGAGCTACACCGTCATGGCGAGAACGGTACGTGACAGCAATCCCTGGAACTAACTTAAACGTTAAGCCGTGTTAAAATCACACTTGATGCACGTGACATAGTTATACGATCCAGTGAGTGGATTCAAGAGCATTGCATCGACGAAATACGGCAACGAAATTCTCCCCTATTTCGTGCGGCATTGAGAAATCATGCTGCTGTTCTGCTAGTTGTGAGTTTGGGCACGGATGTTTATCGTGGTAGCCGTATGTTGATGGGAGTCTAATCCATTTCCGGTCATAGAACATTCTTGCTCGACGGGTTGCCGGTATCCAGCAACGAAGATTCAACACCTGGTTCATGCGTGTCCAAGAAGGGCGGTGCCGAGAATCCGTCGACCGATACTGTCGAGTGTACGTCACTCTAGTTCTGCATGATCATGGCTAAGAGCCGGGACTTACGATATGACTATATTACAGGAAGAGCGCATCCAAGGTTCTGGCACTTGCTCGACGCCATCTGCGACATTCGATGTTCATGTACTGGCAGCGATGGAAGCAGCGGCAAGTGATCGAGCGCAAAATGGAACGGTTGGCGTCCGCTGTGGTGATCCAGAGCTGGACAAGAAGAATACTCGCCAAGCGTCGAGTGATGACGTATCATTTGGACCGAGCCGCAACTTCATTGCAGGCAGCATGGCGCGGGTACTTCTGCCGCAAACTACTCCGAAGACGGCGTCGGTACGCTGCGTACACGGCATCCGCGTTGATCGTCCAGCGTGCATTCCGCGCGTACCACAACCGATGCCAGTTTGCGATCCACTGGCGTCGCCACAAAGCCTCGTGCTGCATCACTAGAAACTTGCGTCGTTATTGCGCGAGACGACGCCTTCTCAAGGCGTGGAGCCGCCGTGTCGCGCAGTTCCACTCGGCCGCCGTGATCCAGCTGTGGATGCGCAAGACACTCCGGCGCATTCGCCTCGATCGCGCAAACAAAGCTCAGCAAGCGTCGTCAGCGCTAACGCTGCAGCGGTTCTTCCGGTATGCGAGATTCATACTGACGTTCACGTCGCGCGTCAAGCGCGTTGCGCTCAAGAGACACGCCGCCGCCGTGACGCTGCAGAACGCCTACCGCGCCAAGATCGCGCGTACACGGTTCTACGCGCTGAAAGACCAACTCGAGGCGCAACGGCGACAAGAGATCTTGAAGCTGATGTGGGACAACGCCTACGCGACGACGATCCAGCGCTCCTGGCGCAAAATGAGACTGCGGCGGTGGAAGCTCGCCCAGCACACAGCCGAGGGACAGAATGGAGCCATGTGAGAATGATTGTCGGCTGCGTTGGCCGGTTGGAGGCAAACCAGAAAATGTACCCATTTGAACTATCTACGATTGGCTGAAACCAACCCAATGGATCTCCTAACCACCAATCAGCACGCGGTACGTGATGGAAGTGGACCTCTCGAAGCCGGTAGCGCCGTCTGTCTATATGCCGTAGCGCAGGTCCGGCGGTCACTTCGCGGGGCTCATGTGATGCCCGCTCTTTTCCTGCCAGCAGCGCCGTCGTGGGTGTTCTGCTGTTCCCTTTAGACGGGACCGTCAAGGAAGCAGACGCGCTCCTCGGCCGGCAGCAGGCTGGTGCGCTTTGTTCCGGCTCTGTATTTCCCCTCGACTGCCCAGCCAGACGCCTTGCCAACATGGTCGCCAGCAAGAATGCGTCCGCGGGCATCCGTGTCTGTGCGCGCTTCCGTCCGCAGAACAAGCTCGAGCTCAAGCAGCAGGCCGTCGAGGTCGTGCGGGTCGAGGACGCCACGACCGTGCGCCTTGGCGCCGGCAATGGCAGCTTTGACGCCGCCCACACGTTCACGTTTGATCATGTCTTCGGCATGGGCTCCACGCAGTCCGAAGTGTACGAGGCGACCGCCAAGCCACTGGTGCAGGCGGCGCTGCAAGGCTACAACTGCACATGCTTTGTGTACGGCCAGACTGGTACCGGCAAGACGTTCTCGATGGAGGGCGTTCCTGGCGACAAGGACTACGCCGGCATCATTCCACGGGTCATGGACGACATATTCGACGGCATCGAGAACATGCAGGCTGAGCTCGAGTTCATCGTGCGCGTGTCGTACATCGAAATCTACCTGGAGAAGATTCGCGACTTGCTGGAGCCGTCGTCCAACAACCTGAGCGTGCGCGAAAGCCGCGAGCGCGGCGTATGGGTCGCCGGCGCGACCGAGGTGTGCTGCGCGTCGTCGGACGAGATGATGGCGGTTATGCGCCTCGGCGGCGCCAACCGCGTGATCTCCTCGACGCGCATGAACAACGACTCGTCCCGCAGCCACTCAGTGTTCATCATCACGATCGAGCAGCGCAATGTCTCGACTGGATCGACCAAAAGCGGCAAGCTCTTCCTCGTCGATCTGGCCGGCTCCGAGAAGGTCGGCAAGACGCAGGCCAAGGGCCAGACGCTCAAGGAGGCGCAGCACATCAACAAGAGTCTCAGTGCTCTGGGCAGCGTCATGAACGCGTTGACCAGCGGTCAGGCAAACGCGCATATTCCATACCGCGACTCGAAACTTACGCGATTGCTGCAAGATTCACTCGGCGGAAACTCCGAGACGACGCTGCTTGTGTGTGGCAGTTGCAGTAGCTACAACGCCGAAGAAACGCTGACGACGCTACGCTTTGGTCAACGCGCGAAGAGCATCAAGAACAAACCGAAGGTCAATGAGGAGCGAACTGTCGCAGAGTACAAGCAGCTCTTGTTGGAGAAAGAGCAAGTCATCGCGGCGCTTCAGACGCAGCTTCAGAAGATGACGGACGCACCTTCGATGACTCCGCAATCCCCGAATAGCCCAAGTCCAAGTACTGAAGACACGGATCTGCAGGCAACGACGATCCAAGACCTCATGGCAAAACTTGAACGGCTCGAAGACGAGCAAGTCTCAAAGCTGTGCGAGATCGCCAGTCTGGAGGAGCGGGTCGCAGAACTGGAGGCAAAGAACCAGGAGTGGCAACACAAAGAGCTGGAGTTCACGAAGATGGATCAGCGCACGGAAGAGCTCAACAGCAAAATCGCATACGTGGAGAAGGAGCTTGCGGCCAAGGTGACCGAATGTGAGCAGTTGCAGGAGCTACTTGTCACGAAAGAGAAACTCGAAAACGGGCCGGCGAGTCAGGTTAGTCGCAGCTACAGCGTCAGCGACGCGGAGGGCGCAGGATTCGCAGGTATTCGTTCGCTGCCAAGCGGTCGAGGTGCTGTGATCGAGAAGGAGCTGCTTCGTCAGCAACTCGGGGCTAAGTCAGCCGAGCTGGAGATTTGCTCGACACGCATGAGCTCTCTCGCCGAGGAGCTGGACAACTGCCGCGGCTTTTACGAGCGCCAAATCAGCCTGCTTCAGGAGAAGCTGCGAGAGTACGACTCCCACGTAAAGGGTTTCTTGGAGCTCGCGGAGAATGACGACAAGACAGGCCAGCTAGAGTCGCTTCTGCAGAAGAGCAAGACACTGCGATCGGTGCGTGGCGGGCGCGCTGGTGTCACCTCGAACGGAACGAGTTTGAATGGTGGCCACTCGGCTCATGGAACGCCAACCAAGCAACTTCGTGAGGCGCTCGCCGCCGCTGCAGCTTCGAATGGTAAGAAGGCGAGTGCAGAAGATGAGAACGGCCAGTATCATCGACCACGGTTTGTGAGCGCTGCGTCAACAGCACCAGACGGATGGGCTCTCGACGAAGAAGTCTTCCCGATGGCGCCGATTGACATGGACTCACCGATCGTGCAGCGACTCATCGCCAGTATGCCGGAGAAGGGGCGCGAGAAGATGTACAAATGGCTCGTGTTTGTGCTCGAGGGGCGCGATATCCGTACCAACTTCCACCCCGAGATCTCCATGGAGGGCATCAACGACGAAATCAGCCGTGACATGCGCCGCCTCATCGTCCCGCTGCTCAAGAAGCGCCAGGACATCGACGTGGAGTCGTACGTGCGCACACGCTTCGTCAAAGTGTCTGACCTTAAGATTAAACTCGTCCACCGCCATCGCGACATCATGCATCTCGAGTCCACAGTCTTGGACGAGTCGACCGATGGCGAGAGCGACAGTGTCGAGAACAGTACAGTGGGAAGCAGTGCACCCCGGCGTTCTACTGTTGTGAAGGACCTAGGCAAGATGTGGGCCAAAGACCATTTGTTCTATGGCCCCAAGAGCGACCCCGCAAGCGAGTCCGTGCTCCACGTGCAGAGAACTCCAGCGACGACCTCGCGTCTCGATCGCTTCGTGTCCGAGCCTGTCGACATGAGTGCCAGCATCTTGGAGTCCAAGACAATTCTCACGTCCGCCACGGCCGGCGCGCCCGGCTCGTCGTCGAGGGGGCCGTCGTTGACCAAGGAGAACGGCAGCACTAGTGGCGTGAGCAGTGCGCCGAGCTCGACGAAAGACAGTGGCGGTCTGGGCGGCATGTTCAATCGGTTCCGTGCCCACCAAGCAAGCGTCACAAACGTGCTGGGCGACGTCAAAACCGCGCTCACGGCGCGGTACAACAAGCACCACGTCCACGACGACACGATGTGCGACGGCTGCGGCATGAGCCCGATCGTCGGTGCCAAGTGGAAGTGCAACACGTGCGAAAACTACGAGCTTTGCGACGCGTGCTACGGGCTGGGCATGCACGGCTGCGAGATCAGCCTCGAGATGTGCCGCCGTATTGAACAACTCGCCGTCCAAAAGCATCGCGTGCTTGGCCAGTATCCGGAGCTGTTCGAGCTGCTGCGTGCCCACATCTGCGGCGACGACGCCATCCACTTCCGCCAGATCATCGACTGGTTGTGTGACATCGTCGGCGGCAAGCCCGTCGCGCAACTGCGCCAGCGAAGCATCGTCAAGAGCGGACTCCACCCGGAGATCCGTGCACGGCTCGTCGGCCAGCTTGGCGCGATCGCGAGCGAGCGCACGGACCTGGAGCTCAAAACCGAGTGGTTTGTCGAAGCGGATGAGGAGGATGGCGAAGGGGACGCGAATGATACGGAAGACGATAGCCAGTCATCCAGAAGTGGTCCTCGCAGCGAAGACGGCGTCAAAGAAGCGGCTCCGTCGGATGGCTCCGGCACGGAAGCCTCCCCGCCGCCGCTGGAGACGCTGCGCATGTATGTCGTGCACGTGGGCGCGTCGACAGACACGCCACCGCCGCCACCGATGTCGCTAACGGCGCGGAAGCTCAGTGATCGCAACTTGGCGAGCCTCACGTCAGACGACAGCAACAGCTCGGTCGTGTCCGCTTCCGGCCGTGCTGAAGGCGCCGGTGCCACCAGGAAGCCCCCACCGGCGTCCAGTGCAACGTAGATTTGGCCTCATTGGTCGCTCGTGCGATCGGAGTCCATCCTCGTGTGTGCGTTTAACAGAACCTACTAGCGTCCCCATGTTCCGTAAATGTGGAGATGGATATGTGTTAAACCGCGTCCCTTGGGTATCGGCTATCTACTGTATGTGAAGCTGAGTGATCCTTGGCGACGTATGGCAGTGGTGTGAGACGAGCACCACGGCTCAAACAAGAGAACGCAAGCTTTGTTGTGGTATTACAGGCCGCAATACATGTCTGTGGTGTTGTGTGGTGTTGTGTGTGTGTGTTTTTCCGCGGCGGTAAATGTGAATAATCTCGAGCCAGCGTCCAGCCGGCTGCACGCCCATACATCGCAGATCAGCGCTCCTCTCGTGTTCGCGGCGTTCGCCTACGCGGTGCGGGCCATGAACTTGGCCACGAACTCGCGCTGGTGGACCGAGAGCCCCCACACGGGGCCGCCCTTGACCACGAGGCGCTTGAGCAGCGCGGCGTTGTCGCTGTCGGCCGTGAGCTCGCGCCAGGCGGCGTCCTCGTCGCCCGCGGCCGGCAGCGACGCGCGCACGGCGGCCCATTGGTCCATGAGCTGCTGCAGGCGCGCCACGTCCGAGGGCTCGGCGCGCCAGCCGGGGCTGAACACGGCGTTCTTCTCGGAGCGCGACTTGATCGAGCCGTAGAAGCCGCCCTGGCCCTCGGTGGGCTGGCCGCCCGAGTAGGTCGTGAAGGCGGCGGAGGCGGCGACGCGGCGGCGCGTCGCGCGCGCGACGGCGGAGACGGCGGCCGTGGCGGAGAGCATTTTCGGTTGCGGAGGAGGCGGAGGAGGAGGAGGAGAACAGCGGAGGTGCTTCAGCTTTCGAAGATGCGCGATCACGCTGCGGTACGGCACAGGAGACGCTAAACACCGTCTCCTGTGCCCTAAAATAGTGTTCCTGCCTGAAGAACGTAATATTAGGGATTATCCTATATTAAGGTGTCAGGACAACTTCAACTTCTTCTACTGGCGTCAGATCTGATGCATTTGTTGGACTCAGGTTGCAGGTGTGGTTGTGACACAGGGCTAGGGTAGCTCGTTAAAGTCCGGACTCTGGGCAATGTATCAGCGTGGCAGTGATCCGCTGGCATGCTGGCAGGGCGCGTGGCTCTGACCCCCCCTGACTCCCACGGACCCGGCGGACCTGAACCGGCGCTCCTCGCGGCGTGGCCACACTCCCCATTCCTCCGCGCTTCCCACGGATCTCTCTCCCCCCCCCTTCGGTGCGCCATGGCGAAGAAGTCTGCCAACGCGCCTGCCAAGGGCAGTGACAGTGCCAGTGGCAGTGCCAGTGGCAGTGACTCGGCCGACAATGCCAAGACCGCCGCCAAGCCCGCGGCCAAGAAGAGCTCGTCGCTGCTGTTCCTCGTGCTGCCCGTGCTCGTCGCGCTCGCCGGCGGCCTCTACGCGACGCTGGTGCTGCCGCCGAGCGACTCTGGTCTCGTGGTGACCACGACCTCGACGCCCACGAACGCCACGGCTGAGAGCGCGCCGACGAGCGAGATCGCGACGCCCGAGGTGGACCAGGTCGAGGCCGCGCGCGTCGAGCAGGAGATCGACGACAAGTACCCGCCGCTGTTCAACAAGTACGAAAGCGAGCTCGTGCAGATCACCACGCAGAAGCTGCTCTCGGCGGCGCCCGCGGACCGCGCCTGCCGCGCGTTTGAGATCGTCGGCGACATCACGAGCGTCGAGAGCGCGCTCGCCAAGCCCACGGCGCAGCTGCGTGACGAGGGCGTTGTGTTCCTCATGCTCAACGGCGAGAACGACGGCGTGTTCGTCACGTGGGACACTGCCGACGAATGTCTGCGCGAGCTGGCGCTGCTCGCCGGCGCGCAGCTCGGCGCCGACGTCGACGTGCTGCAGAACGGCGTCAAGCTCATGACGCAAATGGGGCTCCCGATTACGAGCGCGGCGCAGCTCGACGGCGAGGCCGGGCGCATCGCGCACGTGCTGCTTGACTTCCAGATCTGGGTCTGGCCGGGCATCAAGGTGGGCCACGTCTTCGACGTCGACGGCGTGACGGTCAAGACGCTGTCCATGAAGCCGCGCGTGTTTGGCGTGGAGGGCTTCTTTACGGAGGAGGAAGCGCAGGAGATCACGCGTCAGGGTATCAACCGGCTCGAGCGCTCGCCTGTGGACAGCCCAGACTCGGTCGACGGCTACCACTCGGACCGCACCAGCTACACGGCATTCCTGAAGGACAACCAGTTCACGCGCGATTTCCGCGTGCGCACGGCCAAGCTCGCGCGCCTGCCAAGCCCGTCGTTTGTTGAGCGGCTGCAGCTCGTGCGCTACGAGACCGGCCAGTTCTTCCGCCAGCACGAGGACTACTTTGACTCGAAGAAGTTCGTCCCGGTCGAGTCGATTGCCGAAGACAACTACCGTAAGTGGACCGAGTGGGCGTCCGCCAAGATCAATGAGCTCCAGGCGAGCGGCGTGGAGATCCCGGACGAGTTCCAGGTGGGCCAGCGCATGCACCCGAACGCCGACGACACGGTTGCGTTCCAGCACGGCATCCTGGGCGCGTTCATGGAAGACGCCGACGCCGTCGACTTTTTCAAGGAGCATGCGGACGTGGCCTGGGGCACGTGGATCCGCGAGAACTTGGCGAACCGCGCGAACGACATTGTTGGCCCACTGCTTCGCGACAAGGGCTATATGCTGCCGCACATCATCAAGTCGTGGGAGAAGCGCGCGGGCCTTGCGGAGCTCAAGTACTCGATCCCGAAGCGCCCGCTGAGCGGCGTCACGCACTACTTCCGCTGGGTGCGCTGGGCCAAGGAGCGCGTGCAGGACCTCATGGACGAGAACCCGGACTTCGTGCCCGAGGAGTTCCGTCCCGCTGGCCCCAGCTACCCGACGTACAACATCCGCTTCCAGAACATTCTCGTGGACTACGTCCTCGAGGACTACTCCGAGGAGTTCTTGGTGAAGACGTTCAACACCGAGTGGGTCAAGTGGCTCGTGGACAACCGCGGGTCCAAGGACGTACTCTGGGAGGCCCTCAAGGTCTCGACCGAGATCTTCGAGCTCGCGATCAAGTCGTTCACCAAGCGCGCGGGAGACAAGTTTGCCTACGAGTACGTGTTGAAGTGCGTTTATCAGGGAATTATGTCGCTTACGGATCCTTGTTTATGTGCAACAGGACGCCCAAGCACTTGCAGCATTTTGAGCCGAACCGGTTTGTGACGGTGTTCCTGTACCTGAACGAGTGTCCCGAGGGCGGCGAGACTGTGTTCCCGTACTCGAAGGAGCGCCTCGTGACCAACATCCAGCGCGAGGGCATGGCCGAGTGCTCCGAGGGGCTCGCCGTGCCGCCGACCAAGCTCACGGCCGCCATGTTCTACGCGCAGACGCCGCAGAACTTCCCGGACCGCGCGAGCCTTCACGGCGGCTGCCCGCCGGCGCGCGGCACCAAGTGTACGTTGTGATATGGCTGTGTCTCTGTAGCGAACGCACCTCTGACTATGACTTGCTCCCCACAGACGGCGCGAACTCGTTCGCGTGGAACGCCGACGCCGACGAAGGCGCGAACGCCTGGGACCTCGGCGCGGACCTCAAGCGCGACGCCACGGCCGACGCGTAGACAAGGCCAATAGCGACGTGCTACGCTCCGCGGGCTGGCACTTGAACTGGTTCCAACAGTTGATGTGGCACACTCTGTGTAATAATGACACTGTCATTTGATGTCCATATGGACCATACTGTCCACCCATATGGTTTACCGCTTGACTCAACGTCATGTGGTCCACACACCTCAGAACCTCTGTCCACGACCACGACCACAACCGCCACGACCGGTTCAACGCGCCTCTGGTAGTGGCGAAGGCGTCACCTTCCCCATCGCTCGCAGCATACTCCCCGAAGCCAAAGCCTGGATATGCAGCGCTGCGGATTCCCTCGGAGCAGGCATCTGTCGCGGTGATCACGAAGGAGACGATGGACGCCGCATTACCGTACGAGTTGTTGCGGACCTACACTACTGGTGACCTGACCGTGACATAGAAACGCGCCGCTCGTCCCCTGGCAGAGGTTCATAATCGGGTGGGTTGGGCACCATGGCGGATGGGAATCGAACGGGTGTAATACATCTCTGTGTGGCACAGCGCCCGCCCGAGAGGACGTCGTTATTGGACACCCAAGATCATTGCAGCCCGCAACGCGGAGAACGTGACGCGATCCGCGTATGGTGTGTTTTGTCTCTCGTGGCTTCGTGAGACTGTCGCGCAGAGTGGAGACACTACATTGGGGGCGGGTGATGGCTCACAAAGGGAGAGAGAGTCGCGCCGTGTCGGCCAGCGAACGGTGATCACCATCGCCGGAGGCCACAAAGCAGTCCTACGCACCGATTGCCATGGGCGCTTCGAGTTCACGACCACATCGTACTTTCGCCTCGTCTTCCCCGACGTGCGTCGTTGGTTGTTCAGGGCCGACATCCGCTGCTGTGGTTGCCAAGCGAGCATGCAGCAGTCGTGGCCTGCTTGGTCCCTGTCCCACATCGCGTCCTACTGGGCGCGCGCGTGTGCTGATAGCAGCAAATGGCCATCGTGTCCCCGAATTGAACTTAGGTGACGAGAAAGACCAAGCTCGTAGTCGAAGCTGCGGTCAGGAGAAGTTGTCGCTCTCTCCCCCACTCCTCACTGTTGCTGACCTCCTTACGAACCTGAAGTTAAGCCAATCGAACGCATGAATGAACAAGATCGCCTTACGTGAATCCGCACTAAAACTCACTCACTGTCCGTCCCCGCCCAAGCTGGCTTCGTTTGTGAATATCGCGCCTTGTTTGTGTTGACCTACGACCAGTCCACGTGGAGTGTTCCACTGACCGCTGCGTCAAGCGGCTCCAATCTGCCTCCCGACGCGAGCCTTCGTGCCGGCGTCGGAAGTCTCCTTTGTCTCAACGCGCGCCATTATGCGGCTGGGACACTCAACCTCCAAAAGGGAGCGTACGCTGCCGATGGGTACGGGACCAGAGGCTGGCAGTGGAAGCCCCGGAGTCCGGGTGTTGGGAAAGCAAGGGTGATTCGTCAGCCCGCGAAAAAAGCGGTTGCGTGTTTTTCTTCTTTTCTCACGCCGGCAGCAGCTGGCAGCAACGACGGCGCAGGCGTGACGCGCCACCGCTGGCGGCGCCACGGCTCAGCATGCCATGCGGGGAAAGTACCGTGCGCTACTCGAATACCGCTCGGTCCGGACGCACACAAGCCGCTCCTGGACGATCGGGTGTTCACTGGACGCGCTGCGTCAACAACGCGGCGGTTTGCCTCTGGCTATTTATTTCTCCAAGCCGCGACCGTTCCAGATCTCCGCGCTGCGTGTTCTCTCCCGACCGACCGCACGCCTACGTCCGAACAGCAACACTAATAGTAACTGAGCCTATACACGCCACGCCGACCAGCACGATTGGGATGTGCGTGGCGCCTGTTCCAGAACCAAAACGCCCTGCGCACGCTCCCGTTGGATTCGATCGCGGCCAAAGCCCGCCGTTTCAGACTGGTATGCAAGCCGACTCTCGCCAAACTTAATGCTGCCGCACACTCAACACAGTCAAGTGGTTCCCATCGCTGCGCCTCGAGGCCTCGCGCGAGGAAATAACGAAAATCACCGCGCTGGCTTGCGGGTGAAGAGAAGTAGCGCTCTGGTCCTGTGCAGGGGCGAAGGAAGCCCAGCGGCGCAGAGCACTTCGCGTCGTCGGGGTATGCCTGCACTGTGTGGACTGTACGCCCGGAAGGGAAAAAGTGTCGCGGGGGCTGTTCGGAACAAACTGAACAGTATACGGTGGAGTGCGCGCTCACCAGCATGCCGCTCTTTCTCGCGTTCTTCTTCACCCAGCAACAGCAGTGATGAACAAGCGTAGCCACTACGTACTGAGATTCCGGAATTCGCTGGCGTTCCGCGTGGCACGATGTGTGGTCTCCGGAATTTAGATCGTCATAGCGGAGGACTGTCGTGGTCATCCCATTGGCTGAAAAGCTCAGTAGTCGTAATGCTTTTAACCTCGACGTCAGTATGTTGAGGTCGGTGGTTGTTCCAATCAAGTCTCGCAGGTTTCGCCGGCCGTTTCGCCTGTCGTTCGAGCGACCGGCGGCTTCGTGCAACCCTACTCCCCCTCCCACCCATGGCGTCGCCCAGGGTCGGCTCGAGCCCTGGCAGAGGTGTTGATGGCACTGCCAGTGGCACTGCCAGTGGCAGGAATGTCCAGGGCCGGGGCCGTGCCACAAAGAAACGCGCCAGGTTGGGCGCAGAGCCAAGCGCGCGAGCCCGCTGGATCCCTCGTGCGAGTGACGTGCACGCGGTGTGCGCAGTGTCTCAGGCGGTCAGTCAGGTCAGGCGCCGGCCGAGGGTCGGTCGGAGAGCTACTAAATTTCCAGAGCCATGGCCACGGACCGACGTCCCAGCCCGCCCACCCACGAGCCCATCGCCGGCGACGCGTGCGCCTGCACGTCTCCGCCGCCCTCGCAGCCGCCGCCGCGGTCGCCGCTCGGCCGCAGCTTCAACCACGCGCGCCGCGGGCTCAGTCACGCTCGCCACACGCGAGACGCAGCACCGATGGGCGACATGCGCGACCAGCAAGAAAACAGGCTCGAACCCACTGCGAGTGGCGGCGCCGCGGCAGTGCGGCGGCTCGCACAACAACTGCAGGAGCTTGAGGGGCCGTCATTCCTAGAGTCCCACGGCCACGAGCAAGCCACTGCCAGCGCCTGTCGTATCCGCTCGGACGGCGCGCAATCACAACTTGACAGAACCCAGACGCTCGAGTCGCCCACTAGCTCCATGGCGCTACAGAGCCGCGCTGCCGCCACGCCCGCGGCGTTTGGGCAGGAGCTGGCGGACGTGGCGATGCTGCAGTCGCGACCTCACTGGACATCCGGAGCCCACGCCCTCGCGAGCGCTCGCTTGCTCATGTGGGGCCAAGCCAGACAGCAACTCGCAGAGTCGCAGTCACAGTCCGCTTCCGCCCGAACGGGCAGTCCGTCCCAACAACCAGGACACGGTACAGCAAGTGCACCACAACAGACCGCCGTCGACGCCGCTCGACTGGCGCCGTTCCAAGATGGACGATATACCCACACGAACAACAACGCTAACCGAAACATGTACGCGATGGAAAATCAGCCATTATCGATGGCTTACCAACCGGAAGAGAAGAGCGAAGACATGGAGATCGATGTGCTGCTCGACGACGCCTCGCTTGACATGCTCGTGACCACGCTGGCGCGGGAGACAGCGCGGTTCGAGGCCACCTACGGCGTCAGTCGGCCAAGTGTCCTCCACAGCCAGCGAAATTTGCACCATCACAATGGCGACGACGAAGACGAAGACGAAGACGAAGACAACCAGCGGTCCGAGTTGGACCACGAAGACGAGTCCGAGCTCTCGTCAGCCGAGTCGTCGAACCCGTCGACGAGTGGCTCGAACCAGTCGGGACTGCACCGCCACGGCAAGGCAAAGGCCAAGCCCAAACGCGTTCGCCGCGCGTGTGTCGTGCCCGGCTGCGGCAAACGTTCACGGTCGCTGGGGCTGTGCATCGCACACGGCGGCGGCCGCCGCTGCGTCGTCGAAGGCTGTGACAAGAGCTCGCAGGGCGGCAACCTGTGCATCAAGCACGGCGGCGGTAAGCGCTGCCGCGTGGACGGCTGTGAGAAGGCTGCCCAGACCAACTCGCTGTGCAAGGCCCACGGCGGTGGCCCGCGTTGCCAGTTCGGCGACTGCCAGAAGAGCTCGCAGGGTGGCGGCTACTGCCGCCAGCACGGCGGTGGCAAGCGCTGCGCGTTCGAAGGCTGCATGAAAGGCACACAGCGCGGCAGTTACTGCGCGTTACACGGCGGCTCGAGACTCTGCGTGGTCGACGGCTGCCGCCGCAACGACCGCGGCGGCGGCTACTGCGCGCACCACGGCGGCGGGCGCCGCTGTACCGTCCCTGGCTGCACGCGGCCGTCGCGCCGCAACGCGCTGTGCTCGACACACCTGCGTGTGCTGGGCCCTGACGGCCACAACCTCGAAGAGCTCAACCAGTCGATCGACATGGGGATCAAGCGCACGCTTGGGTCGCCGTCGCGCACGTCGTCGCCCTCGCCGTCCCCGCCAGTCTCGGAGACGGGCAGTCGGCGGTGAAAAGGACCCCTCTATCGAACCAAATATATCGCGCCTTCTATTTGTTGTGCCAGGGTTCTCGAAGCATGTCGAAGTTGCACAAGAGAGAGGTGGAGAAGTGAGAAAAGTGTTAGACCACGGTGTCGTAAAGAAGAGTAGCGCTCGGTGGGCCGACTTTGCCGCCGAAACAGAACGCGAGACGTTAAGAAATATCTGAAATGAATGTGTGGGCCTGCGAGACAAACCATGCATTCTGGACCCAGTCGCATGCGTCTAGTCCCGCGCGTATCTTTGGCTCCCGTCATTGGGCCATGTCTGTTTGGTGTCCACAGTGGATGGGGGAACGCCATTGCTGCCATAATCCAATTCTCGCGCTCGACGACAAGCTGGTCGGATGATGCATTTTGGAAGGATCATGGCCAAAAGATCAACCACCATCTGCCCGTCGGATGACAAGCCGACAACCAACTACTAACAAGGTGAGCATGAGCTAACAACAAGTTGTGAGCAGGCGGGAGGCTGGTCAAGATGACCACCTTGGAGTGCATGCCCGGTCGAGGAAGACAAAGCCAAATGGAAATACAAGGCGGTGCGTGCAAGTGGTAATCCGATTCGAATCGCTCTGGGTGTGGACCAACTTTCCTATGTGGAAGATAACTATGCAGTAGGTGACTGCCGGCCACCCCGTAAGCCAGCCCCGCAGACGCGTTGCATGCGAGGTTAGCGCCTTTCCCGACGTCGCCTGGGGAAGGAATGAGACACCCGAGCACTCTGTACGCTGAGCTGAGCCTGTGGTGAGACGCCCGTAGTGACGAGACACCTACGCGAAGTGCCAGAAGCTGTTCCACCATGATGGGCCACCACGGCGGACACGTGAGCATGCCCGTGCGTGTGACTCAAGACGCCATGCTAGCGTACTCGGTCACTCGGTGGATTGTCGGGTATGGAGTATGCGAAGAAGACGCTGCGTGGGAGTAAAGTGTCGGTGGCGCGGTGTGCGCTGCCTGCTCCGCTCCGTCTCAACCAAAGGCTACGCGACTAGAGCGTCTCGTGTTCGGCCGAGACGAGCGCCAGAGAGAGGCACCGCACGCCGCGCTCAGGGTGAGCAGGCGGCCAGTGCGACACACTGAAAAGAGACCGCTCGAGAGAGCCTGGAGACAGCGGCGTCCATGCCGTTTCTGGGATGGAGCAGGCGAGGAGGTGTCGGCTCCGCTCGGGGCGAGATCTCGTGCCCGTGAAAAGTAAACCCTCTCGGTTCCTTAACTTAAACGGCACTTCACTGTACGATCTCTAGCTATACTGTACACGTCTAAATTGTATTAATGTGTCTTCTACAGTGTTAACTCAGCGTTGTGAAAAGTGCGAGAGGCAACACCGGCGGGAGGAACCACTTCGCCATCACCAAGCGCCGCCCAGCGCGACGCGGAGATTCGCGGGCCTTCCGCGCGCGGCGGCTGCGTCCCCTCCCCTCCTCTGCTCTCCCCTCCTCCGGCTCTGCTCTCCGCCGCTCCTCTCGTTCTCCTCCTTTTCCTCGATGTCTTCGCCCGCCACGGCCCCGTCCGCCGCCGCGATCGACGCGCGCGCGCGCGACCTCCGAGCGTGTGCGACGCGCCGCTGGCTCGTCAAGGACGAGCTCGTGTTCCTGTTGCTCCACTACAAGCAGCAATCGGCGGTGCCGTGTCTACGCGCGCTCCAGTCGCGTCCACCCAGTGCGTTTTTGTCGAACCAGGCGGGGAAAAAGAGAGGTCGCGACTGACTGATGCGAACTGCTCTGTGTATGGGGATCTCTTGTTCAGGCGGCACGCTGCTGTTCTACGACACGACCGAGGTCTCGGACTTCAAGAAGGATGGCTGGCGGTGGCAGAAGCGCAAAGATAACTCCGGACGCGTACGTGTGACGACGAGAACCGATGAGAGGAGGCGGATCTTTAAGCAACTGACGGTGGCATTTCGGACCGTTTCCCACAGGTGCGCGAAGACCGAGCGAAACTCGTCATCAACCGCGAAGTCATCATCCTGGGCACGTACGTCCACTCGGCGGAGATCCCAGTACGTACACCGCATGCGTCTAATGAGGGACGCATTAATTCTAGTCACTGAGACCTGACGGGCACGTACCTGTCGCCATCAGACGTTCCACCGCCGGAACTATTACCTGCGTGACTCGAACCAGCACGTGATCCTCGTGCACTACTTTGACGAAGTGCACAAGATTGATCCAACGATGGGTGCGCTCGTCCCGCCTCGGGCGCAGCCTCTGAGTATGTCGACGGCAGTGCAGCTGCCAGGGCCACAGCAACCAGCGGGGAAAGGGGTGAAGCGTTCGTTGGCGCCTTCATCTTCATCTGAGCCAGCACCGTTGCTTTCGGTGTCTCCTGCCATTAAGATGGATCCGAACAACGATGCGAACCGTCCGGTCGATGTGATGATGAAAGGTACGATCCAATGGCTGCTCACGCTACGCCCACTCTTGGAAGAGCTCGTTGTTGACGGTCGCTGGAATGTATCCAGATTGTTTCGCGATGGATTACCCCGACCATTCGTCCCACATGCACCATACTCTGGATCTGGCTGCATCATCGTTCCCACACTTTGACGACGATGACACTCTCCTCTCCGACTTGACCAGCTTACTCTCGCCGGTCTCTACCTCGTCACACGAGATCGTGGGAGGCAGCAGTGGCTCTCATCCATCAGTTGCTCCACTGGTTGAGATCACTGATTTCTCACCTGGATGGGATTTCGTCGAGGGCGGCGCGAAAATACTACTCTGTCTCGCTGTGCCAATACCCCAAGCAGAAGACAATGAACCAGGCAATCTCTTCGTTCAGTTTGGTTCTCATTTGCGGTCTCCAGCGGAACGCGTCTCCGACACGGTTCTTCGCTGTGCAGGTATGGCAATGTATATATCCTTCCGTACATGGAATTCGTTAATTAATCTCTGGCGTGGATTTTGATCTTGTAGCACCGCGGTCAGTCAATACTGGTCGTGTGGAGTTGTTCGTGTGTCGTTGCTCGTCACTCGCCTCGTCCGACTGTGTGCAAATATCTACGACCGCCCACTTCGAGTACAAGAGTGTTATGACATCACCAGTACCCATGCCTACGGGTGTGGATGAATCTATGATGGTTCAAGTTGATTCACTGCCTGACATACTCGGTAATGGAGTAGCAGGAGCAGGGAAGCGGGGACGCTCTCCTGGACCCGCCCGACGATTGATACGACGAAACAGTTCGGGCTCCAAGCCCCCTGACGGACGTCGATGGAGTAACCCGGATTGCAGCAACCTGTCTGCTTTTGTGGACACGGACTGTACGTTCAGTTTGGGATCTTCAATACCTTTTGTGGCCCTCGTACTCATGTTTTTCTGTCGTGTAGTGGACGAGCGGCAATGCAAAATCCGAGTCGTCGAGCGCCTCGCAGAATTTCAAGATGCTATTCGGACCACTTCAACCAACGCTACTCAAGACGGCCGTCATAACTCAAAGTTGCAGGCCGATGATTCCCATACAATATCAACCCGACCGGATCAAGGCCTCAGTGTGAACTCGGCGAATAATTCCACGGATAATGCTCCGGCATCGGCCTCCCTTGATGATGGTGCGATTGAGGCACTCAGTGACCAAGCCCTTGAAGCGTTATCTGAACAGCTCATCGAAAATGTCGTTCGGCAGCTCGTGACGGTCGCTCACAATAGCGAAGAGCTGCTTGATGAGCTCAACTCGCTTGACGAGACTGGGCTTAGCTTGCTGCACTACGTCAGCTTCTACAACTACTCCCACCTAATTCCGCTCCTCTTGTCCCACGGCGCTCAAGTGAACCAGCAAAGCACACAAGGACAGACACCATTGCATCTTGCAGCCGGATGTGGCCATGAACAAGTCGTCACGAAGCTGCTAGAAGCCGGTGCCGAAGTGTTTGCGCTTGATTTTGACGGATTAACACCTGCTGAACGAGCTGAAAAGTCGGGCCAGACCGAGGTCGCGCAACATCTACGCAAGTTCATGGGTGAATCGACAGTGGTCCAAGGATCCATTGAAGGTGAACTTGTGAACCACAACATGTGGGAAGACTCGATGGTAGACATGGAGGTCGATGACGACGACGGAGCTTTCAGCAGTCTCCACTCATCACAGGAACGGTATCCAATGACCCCTGAACCCACCGTTACGGACAGCGAACTTGAAGTCTCAGCTGCCAACTCACGTGCAACGTCATACGTAAGTGGTGTCTGTGCGTAGTGCTTGCGACTCAGAACTTGAGCTTACATCCCCACGTCAATGCCATTAGGTCGGAGAGAACCAGGAGCACAATCGCAAGCTTCTTCTCGGCGCATTCTCGACAATGAGCCTCCATGACAAGTGTGCCTTGTCGCTGAGCATCTCGCGAGATCTGGTGTCGACCGCTCAAGGCAACACTAAACGTCGAGGGAGCAGTATCAGTGACGACAGTCTCGCAGCTCTGATGACCGCGGGTTCCTCATCTGCTTCTTCCCCTTCGAAAGGCACTGAGTTGTTGAGCATCAGCAGCGCAAACAGCGCGAACAGCGGTGAAAATGAAGTTATGCGAGATACGAATGTGAAGAGCGTCATCGCAGACGACGAAGAAAACTTGAACAAGCTCGAGGCAGCGATGGAGTTGATGGGGCCAGAAGAGATCCAGTCACTTGAGGAAGAGGCGCGCGTGATCCAGCACAATGTACGATCGTGGCTCCTGAGGCGCAACTGCCGGAATATGCGTGAGACCACCAAGCGGCTTCACGAAGCAGCTAAAAGCATCGAGCATCAACAGAAAAGACAGGATGAGCAGCACATGCAGGCGGTAGAGCGCCACCTCATGTTGCAACAGGAGATGTCTGAGCGCGAGAGGGCTGCCGTGACCGTCCAGGCCGCTGCACGGTCGATGCTTGCGCGGAAGAGCTTTCTGCAGACCCGCAACGTCACCATCAAAGTGCAGGCAGCGACTCGTGGCGTGTTGTGCCGTAAGAACTTTGCGCGCATGAAGACTCACGCGCTGGCTTCGCTTGTGATCCAGCGCAACGTGCGAGAATGGCTCTCCAAGCAGCCGGGCGGGAGTGGTGATACCGCAACGAACGAGTTTTCTGACACGAATGGAAAACTAGCGGATACATCGGCTCTGCATGAATCAACCCGTCAAGAGTACGCCAAAAGCGGCCTGGACGAGGACGAGGACGCTGCGCTCGTCCGTGAGCTGAACGCGGCGATGGAATCGCCGTCGGTGGTTTTGTATAGGACGCCATGAGGGCCGCGTCATAAGCCTCTGCGTATTTATCGCCTTGCATGCCAGCTGCCACAGTCACATTTGCTGTGGACGTACTGGCCAAATCAAATAGAAACGATTCGGGGGACAGCGACTCCCCTCTCCAGAGCCATCTATCTCCCCGAGACGTCGTTGGCACTTGACCTGGTGTTGTTTTGCTTTGTCGTTTTTCATTTTCTCCTTCTCGAGCGTGGACGCATCGATGTCTTCTACTGCTAATGCGCGTACACGCTTTACTCCTCGATCTCCTCGCCGTCCTCGCCCGAGTACCGGAAGAAGCCCTCGATCGGTGGCGTCCAGGTCGCAAAGCCGCGCTCCTCCGGCACGGGCGCGTCGTCGATCTCGAGCGCCTCCTGCTGCAGCTCCGCGGGCAGCGCGTTGATCGCGGCCCACTTGAGGTCCAGCTTGGTCTGCAGGTCGCGCATGTAGTGGTTGTGTCGGATCGTGCTCATCGAGTTGTAGCGGCGG